>VWZY01009356.1:8679-22260 GCA_013399075.1 Chloroceryle aenea
GACTGCATGTCCATGAACCGAACGATATCAAGCATGGACGCTTTCCCAGGGCGGTGCTTTCACGGTGATCGAAAGTTGTTTTTACACATGACAACCGTTCGTGTTGGCTGCATCACTAATAGCACACAGAACATCAGATACAGAAAAGAAGAACATTTTTTTAAGTTTAATCCCCAGAAATAGCAAATAACCAAATCAGTTAAAAAAAAAAAAAGTATCAAAAAAAAAAAGAATGTGCTAACTAAAATTAGGGTGTTTTTTCCCCCTCTGGTGTTACTTACTGTTGATGTAAAAAATAATAAAAATAACATTAAAAAATACTGTGATCCACAGAGGACATACTACAAGTGAAGATGGGAGTGGAGGAGGGGAGGGCAGAAAAATTCTGATTTGTATTGTCNAGCAAAACTTCAAGACTAGCAAACTCATTAATGGATTATTATTTTAAAAACTGAATAATGTATACAATTATTTAACACTTTGAGCTATGGGTCACCTGTACTGGAAACTTAATGTTCATGAACCAAACGATATCAAGCATGGACGCTTTCCCAGGGCGGTGCTTTCACGGTGATCGAAAGTTGTTTTTACACATGACAACCGTTCGTGTTGGCTGCATCACTAATAGCACACAGAACATCAGATACAGAAAAGAAGAACATTTTTTTAAGTTTAATCCCCAGAAATAGCAAATAACCAAATCAGTTAAAAAAAAAAATATCACAAAAAAAAAANAAAAAAAAGTATCAAAAAAAAAAAGTATGTGCTAACTAAAATTAGTGTGTTTTTTCCCCCGCTGTTGTTACTTACTGTTGATGTAAAAAATAATAAAAATAACATTAAAAAATACTGTGATCCACAGAGGACATACTACAAGTGAAGATGGGAGTGGAGGAGGGGAGGGCAGAAAAATTCTGATTTGTATTGTCATACATACTAGGTTACCTTAGTTTATCTGAAACATTGAAAAATTAGCTTTAAATTTACTGAGATTGAAGAAATACATAACTAATCAGCTAAGCAAGTTACATTCTCCTAAAATATGTACTACCTACTATTTCAATGTTATTATATTCCCCATCATGATAAAAGTTAATCTGAACTAAAAACAGGTTTAATTTGAAGTTAGACTGCTAAATGGATACCTCCCAAAAAAATCTTCAAAAATCAAAAGATGTAATAGTTAATTACAAATACAATTAAATGTATATATTAAATATTAAATGCAAAGGAATTTAAACTGGTACAAACATTAAACACTGAACTGAAAAACTACAGAAAGGAAGTTCTAATTATATTAAGCATCTATGATCTATTCAAAATTACTGGCATAACTCTATATATGCTATCCAACTGAGTCCTTTGGAATTACCCTGTGCACTTTATTAAAGTAAATGCTTTTATTTAAACATTGTTTTAAAAGTCAAGGTATATACAGATACTGTGCCAGTGGCTTTTACTACTTTGCTTCAAACTGTATATGTTTTAACTATTGTTATCAAAAAGCAAAATATGACATAAGTTTCAAAACACTGTGTGGTTTTAGCTATACGAGTTCAAATGAACCCCACAGGAATCATCCNTTTTTTTAAATTCCTCTGGTGCTACCTACTTAGGATGTCAAAATTAATAAAAATAAAATAAAAAGGACCAAACTACTGTGACTCTACACAATGCATGCTACAAGTGTAGCTGGAGGTTGAGGAGAGAAGGGCAGAAAAAGAAATTAGATTTGTATTGTCTCACATTCTAGGTCACCTCAGTTTATCTGAAACTTTAATAAATTAGCTTTGAATTTACTGACCTTGAAGAAAATCGTAACTCATCAGCTAAGCAAGCTATACTTCCCCAAAATATGTATTTCCTACTATTTCAAACAGATTATTTTCCCCATCATGTTAAAAATTTAAGCAACGTCTAATCAGAATTAAATGCAGGTTTCATTAAATATTAGTCTCAATTAGACTGCTAAATGAACCTGAAAAAAATCTTCGAAAATTGAAAGATTTAATAGCTAAACACTTATGACTACAATTAAATGTACTTACTAAATTTGAAATACAAAGGGATTTAAACTGGTACAAACATTAAACACTAAACTGAAAAACTAGAATAGTAAGTTTTAGTTATACTAGGTATCTATGATCTATCAAACTGAGCCCTTTGTTATTACTCCATGCACTTTAATGAAGTGAAGTGCTTTAAACACTGACTTAGAGTCAAGTTATATATGAATACTACGCCACTGGCTTCCATTGCTTTGGTTCAAACTGTGTGTGTTTTAACTATAAACCCCCTAACTTCATGATGTAAAAATCAATATATAACTATTCTTATCAAAAAGCAAAAGATGAGGTAAGTTTCATAATGCTGTGCAGTTTTAGCCATATGAGTTCTAAGAGACCTCAAAGGAAATACAGTATTTTAAAGAAAACGAAGAAAAAATGTTGCAAACCTATTCTACAGATCTGCAGATCTGGGTTACAGCTGGATATGACCAAAGGATAAAACAAATCTAAATTAAACTTAATTTATATGTAGAATGGGTGGAATAGAAAAAAAGATAAAATAACAGTACCCATTTTTTTCTCATGCTTCCTATTTACATTTATTTTATTTATCTTAAATTTTGAGGCACCTTGCTCCTTAACATGTAACAAACCACTTGATTTTGCTATCTAAAGGAGAAAAATAGGAAAATTATTAGCACTTAAGAATTAACTGCAATAATGACTTCCACTGCTTTTTAAAAAACATGCATGAATCTGAGTCATTATCACAATGTTCACCACTCTTTACAGATCTCACTTCGAGGTCAAACATGCAATGAGATGTGTACCTGATTTGCCTGACGGGTTATGAGTATCAGGTACTTTGCTGCACATCCTGCCTAATAGGTAGCTAACTAAAAGGCTATCAAATACATAGTTCCAGGAGCTGTGCATGCAAACTAGGCATAGAATTATGTACTGTTTCTTCTGAAAATCTAAATACTTAAGTGTTTTCAAGTGACTAATGAACAAGACCCTACCATGAACAGTTAGCATCTTGCAATTACCTGGATGCTCATGCAGGTTTCTAGAGGATCAAAAGACACAACTCAAGCAAAACCAATGCCAGAAAAGGCTCCTGAAGTAGTGTCTGCATTCTAGTTTAGATCCTTAGTCAGTAACGTACATAAGTATATGCCTAATTTACATATGCACTTACATACAGCCAGTTCAATATACACTTAAACAGACAAACTGAAGAGATGCTTAGGCATTTAGCCATTTTAAAGTGGAGCTGAGTTAGGCACATAACTAAAGAGACAATGAGTCAAGTTCAGAAAGGTACTTAAACACAAGCCTAAACTTCAAGTATATGGGTCATTTTACTGAAATAATTAGAATTATTCATTTGCTCAAATCTTCCTCAAGGAATCCACTGAACACTTGCAATTAAGTGCACAAATATAGTGGTTAAAGAATGAGAAACATGCTTATCTAAATGCTAAAGTTAGCAGCACGATTTCCAGAAAACTTCGGTCCTTCAACACTGTAATGTTGTATTTTAAATACAAAATCTAGTTGGTCGATTCTGTGCCACAAAGACAGACTCATTTATTTCATTCAAGAATGAGAATGGATCTGTCTCTAAAGACAGAACCCTGAAACTCTGCCTGTATATTCAAAGAAACAATCTTTTCAAAAGATCCTTCTCCAAACTTTAAGACCAGGTCAATTTTTTTAACTATTCTATAGAAAGTAAACTGTTGTGGGGAAAAATAGAGAAAATCTGAAGTATCTTGCAAGTTTACCTATCTACCATTTTGAAACGCAAATTAATATGTGATCCTCACATGTTACAGGGTTTAAGTTTTTGAGTCTTATCTCCATTAATTTATTATAAAGGAATATAATCCCACAAAGATAAAACGTGTGGGTTATGACACAACAAATCAGGACACTTTCTCAGTTTTGTTTTTTAAACTTATGGTATTTAGAGGATGAATGGAAGTGAGGTAAAGATATTTATTTTCTAATGAGACAAACAGACTAAATAAATATCTCTACCACATCCTTAGAAAGACTTCTCAGAAGCTAATGTATTTAGNAGAGTGAAACCTATTGATCCCAGTGCAGCTGGCTGCAAAGCACAAAGTCTGAGGACTAGACACACCACCTGGTCCACCACCTGTTTCAGGGCTTCCATTTCACAAGAAGAAAGAACACCATTTAGGGATGAGAACCTTCTCAATCACTCCAGCATGAAATGCCAGGGCTTCTGAGATTGTGAGATGACCAAGAAGACACTTTTTTTTTTTCCTTTCTTTCTTTGTTTTCTTTTTCTATTAAAAAAAAATCCCTCTTCTTGAAATAACCACTATTGGAGCATGTCAAAGTGCAATACACACACACACACACACNCACTCCAGCATGAAATGCCAGGGCTTCTGAGATTGTGAGATGACCAAGAAGACACTTTTTTTTTTTCCTTTCTTTCTTTGTTTTCTTTTTCTATTAAAAAAAAATCCCTCTTCTTGAAATAACCACTATTGGAGCATGTCAAAGTGCAATACACACACACACACACACGCACACACGCACACTGAGCTTATTCAATCTTCCCACAAATAACAGTGTTAAAAGACAATATGTCTCACATAACACATTCCAACCAAAGCTTCAGGCTGCATTTGTACTTATGAGTGGTAAACAGTTATTTCTGAAAGTTACAAAGACAGGATGAAATCTTACTGCCATTGACCTCACTGGAGCAAGATTTCATCAGAAGCAAACAAGTATTTCATGGCATTCAATATTCATGAAAGTTCAATTTCAGAAATAATTAAACTCTGTATCGAACATAAATAGTAAGCCTTCATTTAAACATGATGAAACCTAAACTGAAACTGCCAAGAAGAGGAGAAATAGCAGAGAAAGATCATGACTTGACTTTGTAAAATTAATTTCTCCAGAAGAAGAGTTTCAACTGTCCTTTTCCAAGATAAACTCATAGAGCATAACATACGAAAGAATGTATCTTGAAACAGGTATTTTTCACTATTCCTGTGTTCTGACACAATGTGCTTCTCTCTTGAATTTCAATGCTTAAATGCATTCCAAATCAAATTTATCTGTTTCACAGCATAAAAGTCAATTATATTGTAAATTCTGTATACACTATCCACCATTCATAAGCAGCTTCAGGTCAACTTCAAAATGANCATATATTTAGTGATTCTTCACTTTGCAGAGGAATCTGGAACTAGATGTAGACTGGGTCTGCATTGCCTAGAGCCACCTTATGCTTCTTACGAGATGTACAGTTGCCCTAGTATTAGTTACGACTTTTACTTTTTTTGTATCCTCAAAGTGCTTAAGAGCCCTAGTCAATCAAGTCCATACCAGAATCCATTTCACTAAATGCTGAATATAAGTAACTGTATTAAGCAAGTACTAATCACAGTATTTTTATGCCTCTCCAAGTGCTCAGAAAAAGAAAAAAGTAGTTCCTACTCTATGTACTGAAGCTACATGGTTAATCCTCTCCCCCAACACTGTTTCTGCAGTAAGTTTGCTTGTTTTAAAAATTCACATCTACTCTAAACATAATTAAAGGAATTGTTATTTTTCTGCTATTTTAAATGCACACTTACAAATAAATTAATGTCTATGTGATCCAATTAATAACTCTTATTGGATTTAGCAGCACTGATTAAAGAGATTACACCTAGTGGTAACTACCTCAAATATCACAGCTAAATCCAACAGAGATCACAAAGCAAAGCTCTTCCCAGCTGCAATGCACAGCCTGGTGCATTACCAGAGTGAAACCTATTGATCCCAGTGCAGCTGGCTGCAAAGCACAAAGTCTGAGGACTAGACACACCACCTGGTCCACCACCTGTTTCAGGGCTTCCATTTCACAAGAAGAAAGAACACCATTTAGGGATGAGAACCTTCTCAATCACTCCAGCATGAAATGCCAGGGCTTCTGAGATTGTGAGATGACCAAGAAGACACTTTTTTTTTTTCCTTTCTTTCTTTGTTTTCTTTTTCTATTAAAAAAAAATCCCTCTTCTTGAAATAACCACTATTGGAGCATGTCAAAGTGCAATACACACACACACACACACGCACACACGCACACTGAGCTTATTCAATCTTCCCACAAATAACAGTGTTAAAAGACAATATGTCTCACATAACACATTCCAACCAAAGCTTCAGGCTGCATTTGTACTTATGAGTGGTAAACAGTTATTTCTGAAAGTTACAAAGACAGGATGAAATCTTACTGCCATTGACCTCACTGGAGCAAGATTTCATCAGAAGCAAACAAGTATTTCATGGCATTCAATATTCATGAAAGTTCAATTTCAGAAATAATTAAACTCTGTATCGAACATAAATAGTAAGCCTTCATTTAAACATGATGAAACCTAAACTGAAACTGCCAAGAAGAGGAGAAATAGCAGAGAAAGATCATGACTTGACTTTGTAAAATTAATTTCTCCAGAAGAAGAGTTTCAACTGTCCTTTTCCAAGATAAACTCATAGAGCATAACATACGAAAGAATGTATCTTGAAACAGGTATTTTTCACTATTCCTGTGTTCTGACACAATGTGCTTCTCTCTTGAATTTCAATGCTTAAATGCATTCCAAATCAAATTTATCTGTTTCACAGCATAAAAGTCAATTATATTGTAAATTCTGTATACACTATCCACCATTCATAAGCAGCTTCAGGTCAACTTCAAAATGAAACACTGTGAACCCTTTACAAAACACCATTTTTACAGAACTGAAGTACCAGTTCACAAGTACAAGGGAAAGAGATTTAACAGAACAAAACAAAAAAAGGGGACAAAATAAAATAAAAATAAAAGAAACAAAGGAAAGAAAGCAAAATAAATAAAAACAGAGACAGGGCGTCCATCTTCAGCAGGCCAGACTTCGATCTCATTTCCCCCATGAAGGTTTCACTTGGCGGCTGGTTTAGTGGCATGGCAAACAATGCCTAACTCAGGCAAGTGTAACAGGTCTGCCTTGGCCAGTCTAGTCATCTAATAATGCACAAATATCACACAGAGAAAACATACAAAACCAAATTAATAGTCAAAATCCATCTACCAGATAATGTGGACATAAAATTTAGAATGATTAGGGTGGCATCTTTGTTTATCTTTTAATCTTTGTGTTCTCAAAGTATAACATTTAAAGAAAAACCTACCAATACACATACAAAAAAAAAAAGTCGCATTTTGACAGCTTAAAAATGTTTACAATTACTTTTGTTAAATTGTTTATTAAATGTCAGATTAACATTGGTTTCATTGTGTAATGATTCCCTCTTCGTAGTCCCCTGATTTACCACTGTTTAAATACACTCAAAATTTCAGATTTTATTCTTGTTTTTAAAACCAGGTTTTCAGAGTTGTTTTACCTCTCCCCTGTGTTGGATTCGGCGCATGAAATCTTTTATTACTGGCACTATTGGCCAAGGATATAATTTTTCCTCCCAGTAAAATACAGCACTACTTTGAAGCCCATGATACACTCCTCTGACTTCATTAACAATGCATGATACACAGCAAATCAAAGATCTTGTGCTGTGGTCTTCAAAGCCATACTTATTCCATACAATAAATTCCTCAAAAGTTAAAACCTATGTAAATTAATATTTTTTACAAATTAAAATTTGAGATTCTGTTAGAAAGTTACATGGAAACAGCATTCTAACAAACTAAAATTTGACTTCACAGCTCAATCACTTTTTCACCTAATTTTGCATAAATCTCTGTGAGGTCTGGAATGATTTTGAACAGTGACATTTTTCCTGTAATATTTTTGCAGAAATGCCTAATAAGTCAGCTACAAATGTAGTTGGAACAAGATTTGACAGAACTTTGATTTTATTCTCCTTCCAGTCATTGTCCATCATCAAGAGACAGAGGAAAATGTAGCTTTACCTGCCTGTTGCCATATCGCATCAGGCAGCGAACTCATCACAAGAAAAACACCAGGAAGTGTTCTTCATTCATTAGGTGGCAATCTTCTCTCTCTGGCAGTACTGAACCAGTGTTAAGGTCTCTTTGATGAAATATAAAACTAGTATCCTGAATAATTTGTAGTCAATTACCTCGGAGGCACTTTCAGTAATAACAATTCTGGTGCCATTAGTCTCTACAGAGCTTCCAGAGGATAATCCAGATCAGTCTCTACAGAGCTTCCTCACAAGTTTACCACAACTAAAAGTCTACACTTCACGGAGACAAACGTATGTGCCGTATGCCCCTGTTATAAAGGCTACAGGGACAGGCAGTATATTATAGGTCAATGTAGCCTTTAGGAGAAATACTTACAGAGTCTATGAAGTTTTGGAGACTTGCCAGACTCTGCTAGGAACACTCCAAAAGCGTTACTACAGGAGCACTTGATCTCATACTATTCAGATCACAATGTGGCATACATGCCAAAATAACGGTGTTCTGGGACCACTGTTAACAAACTCTTAAGAAGTCAACAGTATTTTTTTTAATAAAAACCTGAGTCTTGCAATTAGAAAAGTTATCAGTTATGCTGTCAGGAGTTATTTCTGGACTTGCTGCAGTTTAAGGTTCAATCATTCTAAATACTGTTGTTAGAGGCAAAACAGCTACCATGTTCAAAGTAAAGTTATATTTACTCCACCATCTGGAATGAAGAGATTCAAACTCCAGAACCATATGGGCAGATAGATTCTCAATTCCACAATAATCCCAATGAAGTCAATGGGTCTTTACCTAACTCGAGTGATATGCCTACCACAGGGCCATGCTTGATATAACTGTATTCCAATCTGGGATATTAAACTACTAACAATATGCACTACCTTGTATTCAACACATCTGCAGAACAATGGCCTCAAAAGCAGTGAAAGGAACACTTGTAGAATTTAGTATTCACCAATCATTTTATTTTATTAAGAGTTTCAAAAATAGTTTCTGCTGGAAGCATTTCTCTACAGACCACTGCATTTTTAAAGAGATACCGAAAACCCAAAAGAAGTACCATTATAGATAAGAAAGACTTTTTTATGGCACAGAGAGTAATATTTTCCATAGTAACAAGAAAAATTGATTCTTTTTCATCAGACTAGCAGGTAAACATTTATATTCAAATGGTAATTATCACCATGAATACTAAGTACTTTAGATCAGATTAATTTAAAAATTAGCCAAATGCACATATGACATTTCCACAAGTGAAACTGCGATTCGGTCTAAAAATAACGGAAAAATCATCAGTATCTTAACAAAAACAAAACAAATCCCACCACATCAAAGGTGATACATTAAGATCCAAACTGCAATGCTGTCAGTACCAGGGAAATTACCTAATCTTTTCAGTGCTCCATTGACTTCAGTGGGAACTCTGTGAGAGAATTAAGCTTGCCAACACAAACCATGCCAAAGGGAATTATTTTACCTTCTTTTTCCTCAAAATTATGTAATAACTATGGAAAATTGATTTATCCTAATTTAAATCAACTACCTTTTTTCTAATGCTGAATTTCAGTTACATCTATATAATTGTGGGTTTTTTTCATTAAACTTTCAGTATTGTTTCAAGACTTTTTCAAAAAGCGGTAAGATAAAATAAAATAAAATAACAACAGAGCACCACCTCCTTACATGGAAAGCTTAAAACAATTAACAGACACGACAAAGACCAATATTACACAAGAATGTCTAGATACCAACCTTCTGCACAGGGCACAACTATCAAAGCTCTGTCAATAAAAACCGTGTTAGTTAGATGCTGGGCCACACCAACACTCGATGCTTCACGAAACTTAATGTAACATACTTTGGAGGAAAAAGCAAGAGGTGCGTTGCTGCAAGATAAAAGGAAAAAAAAACAATTAGTCACATTAAATAATTGTATGAATGTATTTTTAACTACTACTCCATAACAAAATGGAAAAGTATGTCAAAAGACAAAAGTATAGAAATTTACTGATTTGTCTTACTATGTCACTGAAAAAAAGCATAGCATAGCAGAGTGACTTCTTGTTTTTAATGGAAAGTTGTGGAAGCCAAAACCACATAATGAAAGGCTAATTTTCTTTTATAAACTTGCTAAGCAATATTGACCAGTGCATTCCTAATTACTATTGCAAGTATTGTATTTAGACAAATTTGTCAAGTGAGCAATTTATACGTTCTCTTTTCTCCTCCATATAATCCTTCTATAGGAAAGTCTAACAAGCCCAGTCATTTTTCACTAGGTCTTTCAGATATTAGTCCATAATAACTGATACTATTTTCTTAGGTCTTCATGAAAGCAGTTTTGTTAATTCTTATAGAATTATAGAATGTTTTAGGCTGGAAGGGACCTCTGGTCATCTGGTCCAACCTCCCTACACAAGTAGGGACATCTCTACCTAGCACAACTGTTTTCTTGTTAAGATAAAAGTAGTTCTTGTTAAGCACTAATGTTAAAAAACCTTTTTTATAATCTGCCTTAGTTTGGCATAGTGTAGAATGAGATAACACTGGTAGGAGGAATAAAAAGGTAGGAGGAATTCACTGTTCTGCTAGAAGGAGAAAATTTGTAATTTGTTTTTGCGTAGAAATTACACTGACAGAGATGTCAGAAAGCACAACATGTAAACACTGCAATCTTGATCAAAACCAAAAGAAGCTTGTTTTAAAAAACGTATTCCCCTGTCAAGGTTTACAGCCTTTCTACAATTTTTTTATTTCTTTATATGAAGAAAGTACAGGTGAAATCTTCAAAGAAAGAATGCAATAGGATATTGCTGGAACACTACCAATTTCCATTTGAAAAGACCACCTGTCTTCTAGCAAAGCAGTAACGCATGGAGAATGCACTGCATAAGCTCTTTCACCCTGACTCTCCTTCAACTGAAACAGAAACATCTGTCAACTTCCTGGAAGCACCAGAAGCAGCTCAAATTCTGCCCAGCACATAATCTAGTCCCTCAAATTCCAAGCAGGTATCTCCTGTTGTATGGAATTAGTTAGACTTTAGTATTTAAACACAAGCTCAGAAGATTTAGACCCGTTATGTCATCATAGTAATTGCATAAATGAACCAAGAACTTAGTCTGAGGCAGACTTAGGCTTCTGGTTACCAGAAAGGTAACACCTAAGTAAAATACCTTTATGGCCACAGGGGTTTTTTTGTTGGTTTGTTGGTGGGGAGGGTGGAAGTGCTTCAGGGGGCTAAGGAGGGGGATCGAGAGGACAGGGTGTTTTGGGTTTTGTCTTGTTGTTTGGGGATTGGTTGCTTTTTAAGTTTAACATGCTAATGTTACAACCCAAATGGCTGAAGCCTACACTGAAAAGTCTGCCTTTCAAACTGTTGAAGACTCCTAACATGCCCTGGCTTTTTCTGGTTTTGTTTCCATTGCTAATTCAAGAACATTATTCTGTTCCAGACAGTTCCAGGCCCTTTAAATAATCCTTAGAAATTTCAACTTCTGTACAGCCAGCCCTGACAAGTGTGCTTTTTATAACATTCTTCCCACAGTATTTCAAATCACAAAAGCTATGTGGAAAGTTCGTTATAAAATATTATCAGCACACTGCTGCAAATGAGTTTCTAAAAGGAAGTCTCGGTACAAAGTGTTTTCTGAAGGTTATGGAGGAGAAATTCTCCATAAGATGACCTCTGCTGAAAACACATCAATGCTGCATCTACATCAAAGGAGATGATTAAGATCCAACAGATCTAAAATTCTAAAATGTTCCACAAGTGATTAAGTCCTCTCCTTTTATGAAGAGGGTCTCCTAAATCTCCCCAGCAGGCTTCTTAAGAAGTCTTTCTTAAAATCTGAAAGTCCTGGTTTAATTCCTTTTGTTCCACTAACCTTTTCTGAGGCTGTACTGAGTCATAGTCTTCTTCCTAGACTTAAAAAGCACTGATGCAAAAAAACAACTCCTACATCTCTGATTCAAGTTTACTATAATTCATTTTTTTTTAGGAAAGCAAGAAAACTAAAAAAAAGAAATAAATATCCTAATAGCATTCAGATGTTTCTGCCATTTTTGTTTCACTTTGCAGAGAGACAGAAACATCAATCTCCCAACAGAATAACAACCAACCAAAACCATTTCATAAAAATGACCTATCCAGAAAGTTACAGTGAAAAATCAAAGGCTATAAAACAATCCTTTAATCGTTGAGATTTTCTCAGGGTGGTAGCAGTGGAGAAGACAACAGAAATTAGTAACTTACCAAAATAAGATGTTATGAAATAATTGTGCAGATCACATTTAAATGAGGCTGTGTGTATTTTATCTCAAAAGCCTCATCTATACTGCAGTCACCACAGGATATAACAATGTCTAAGAAACACTTCTGTGTGCTAGCCTCCAAGACCTCTCCAGCCCTTTCAGAAGCAAGCAATTACTACACAGCAGGGCTTTCAACACCTAATGGAGGCAGTTTATGCCTCCCTGCTTTCAAACCGGGGATTACATCAAGCCGGTTCCCCAGGGCTCAATTTCAGTGCACTTTAATGTTTTATAAAGGATCTGGACAGAGGAATCAAATGTACATCAACTAAGTTTGCCAATGATATGAAACTAGGAGGAGCCATGGACTCCCTGGAGGGTACAGAGACCTTAGAGGGAGACATGGATAGACTAGAGAGCTGGGCAATCACCAGCTGTACAAAATTTAACAAGTGCAAGTGTCAGACTACACACTTGTCAGTCATACAAACCGGGTGACAAGAGGCTGGAGAGCAGCCCTGCAGAAAGAGATCTGGGGATCTGGGTTGATAGCAAGTTGAGTATGAGTCAACAGTGTGCTCTGGCAAACAAAAGGGTCAAACATGTCCAGGGGTGCATCAAGCACTGCATGGCCAGCTGGTCAAGGAAGGCAACTGTCGCATTTGACACTGCACTGGTACAGTCCCACCTCTTGTAGTGTGTGCAGTTTGGGGCGTTTCAGTAGATGAAGTACAGAAAACTACTGAAGGGTGTCCAGAGGAGGGCAACCAAGANTAACTAAAATCAATTTATCATAATCTCACATACTCTCTCTGAAAATTAAAACAAGAATTTAGAACTGAAGTTTACAGCATTATAAACTTGACATTTCCAAGTCAAATGCTACTATGGTGCAGGATTTCTATATAGACCCTGACAAAATTTTATACATAGGTACAAACACCTTACTTGCATATGAATGTCAAGAAAGTATCTATCTGCCTTAAAATCTGTTATATAAAGAAGTGTTTAAAACTCAGGCTGTTTTAAGTATACCTTTTATAGAAATGGATGGCTAGTAGCTATGTTCTGTGTACATATTAAAACATTTATTTTTTCTGAATGTCCATCATTCAAACCTACCTAGATGTAATACAGTAATATAGGAAATGGATAAATAGGGAATGTTTTTGCTATTTAGTTTTAGAAGTCGAAATTTTATTAATCTGAATTTCTTTGTATTAAAACTGAAGTATATGGATGTCAGACTCTCTCTCCCTTATGCTATTCCCATTTAATTATTGTAAGAAAACAGAAAAGATAAGTGGTTTGAAGGGACACATGTCCTTCACTTCTTAGTACAAGAGA
>VWZY01009356.1:23385-33934 GCA_013399075.1 Chloroceryle aenea
AAACCCACCCAGAGCACCAAGGAGTGTAGATACAAAACGCCATCTGAAATTAAATCCACTGAACGCTCTGCTAGCAAATTTATGCCCACAGGAAACATATTTCCCATTTATATGCACTTCTGGAAAACAATAAAAGGCAGTTTAACTACCCCAAGGAATAACCGCCTGAAAACACACTAACTACCCTTGAACAGGAAGGGTTGCAATAGAATCGGTTGTTAAGGGCTTTGTTACAGCTTGACTGGGAAACTATCCCAATTAAATTGATTTTACCTGGAGTACAGTTCAAGTTCTCTTTAAAAATTAAATTGACTGGAGAAAATGAGGCCGAGTGCCATGGGTGTGGGTGATCACTATTACAGCTCTAACTGCAGCCTTTCTTTGCTGGTAAATAACTGTGCATCTTGGCACTGAAAGATTGAAGGTTTCAGACATAAGTATTTCAGTTTTTAAGATTTTACACATCCCAAACACGAACTGAGAAAACACTGAAGTATTTTTGAAGCTATCTGGACTGAAAAAGATTGCGAATTTTTTATACCACCCTGAGCAAGTAGGTCAGTGCATAGATAACGTCAGTGCATAGATAACTCTGGGTAGTGCTTCCTTTCTTGATGCTTAATATGTTACAGAATTTTAAGTAATTCCAAGCAATTGTCAGAGATTTATTTCACTTGTCATGAGGAGCAGGGTGGGTACCGCCGGTCGTGGTTGGGGGAGGCTG
Source organism: Chloroceryle aenea (assembly GCA_013399075.1). NCBI lineage: Eukaryota > Metazoa > Chordata > Aves > Coraciiformes > Cerylidae > Chloroceryle > Chloroceryle aenea. Next base: position 24,110 of record VWZY01009356.1, read on the forward strand.
CTAGGCCTGGGCTGCAGGTGCTAACCAGGCTAAGCTTGCCATGNAAGTATCCCGTTAATATTGTGTTGTTGGTAAAAGAGAACCCTCTCTTGGCCAATGTGGAAGCACTGCAGAAATCTTACAGGGTTCTAGATCTAATTTGTGAGAAACGTACGAAGCAGAAAGATATGAATGAAGTACTTGCTATGAAAATTCGCTACATCAGTTGCATTTTCCAGAAATGTATTACATATCTAAAAGAGCAAGAGAATTAACTAGATGGATTTATCAAAAGTCTCTTGAAAGGGAGAGAGAAAGATTGTTTGCCTCTCTATCAAGAGAAGCTAATTCAAGAAAGTATCCGGAAATTCCCTTACTGTGAAGCTACGTTGCTCCAGCAGCTGAGACATAAATGTTGGGTTGTAATCTTTTATTTTGCAGCTGCAGCTTGTTTTGAATAGAAGAAACTAACCCTGATAGACTGTTTTGAGTAACCTTAGTTTGTATAGGTAAGAGGGGCTAACTCTGAGCTACGTGGGAACAGAGAGGAGCCTCCAGAGATAAGCCAGATCATGCCAGTTCTGTGCTTGCCGGCTCAGCATAGCCTTGCATTCTGAGCCAAAGGTAAAAATACACTGTGAGGAAGACTGCGGGCCTTCCTCCAGAAGACCCCAGCCCACGACCACCAGACAGCAGTATGCAGGCATCAATGGGAGGAGACATGATAATGACTTCCCAGAAATAATTATACTAACCACTCCTATTCCTGGGTTTAATCGTAATAACCCCTCCTTCACCAATGAATATGTATGATTCTCATTATCAATAACTGCTTGCTTTGAAGTACAGTGCGCAGGTCAGGAGGAGTGATCCCCCTTGCACCCAGTGCTGTAATAAACATGACTACTTTATAACCTGTCTCGGGTTGTAGAGTTTGATTCCATGTGTCACAGCTCGTGAGAAGTATTGCTCCTGTTGAAATAGGTTCTGATCCTACAACCTTTTCTGTACTTACACACGCTGTTACTGGCCAAGTGGGTTTTGTGGATGCTGAATTCTGTACAACTTTTGGGGGAAAGGGAGCAGACAAAAGATGTTCAGTGTGGAAAATAGTGATGTACTGCGACCAGAACTTCCAGAAAATACACCAGTTTACCCACAAAAAAGTGTGCAAGACCCTGAAGGAAATTCATGATAAACAAGAACTAGAAGCTGTGAAAGAAAAAAGATAAAAAGCAAAAAAAGCAAAAGATCAAGTGCAACTAGTAGAGGGTAGTTCTACAAGTGAAGAACAGTCTTGGTCTGCTCTAACATATTCCAAGTTTATCACAGTCTAATGAAGGGAAGACCAAAGTGACTTAAAATATTTTGACTGAAAAGAATAATGGTTTCTAAATGTCACTTTTCAGGTAAAGATGCTTTAGAACACACTGTGAAGTTGCTTATGACTTATTTCATAAATATAATTTTGTTCATATTTCATAATATTGTTCATGATGAACTTGAGTCACAGTGAATGAGGTGAAAAAATTCACATGTGAATTGATACGAATAGGACTTCACTTCGTCTCTCAAGTAAATACTGTATCTAGAAACTAGCTCCCATTAAGTATCCTGTTTTCACTCAAATTGACTACTGTATCTGATGAAATCAATGGGAATTCCTCAACCAAAAATATTGTTTGCTGCATAAGAATGGCAAAAGTTGAATTCTCTAATTTCTTTATTAATAACTGGTGTTTTGATCATGCCAATATCCTTCAGTTTAGATGAATAAGGACTATCCTTAAAATGGAGGAAAAATGCTATTTTGGCTTTTTACAGTTTACTGTATTGAAAGGTTTTGTTTAATATTCTGAAAACTCTAAGAGTGAAGATACATAAATTCACCTGTACAAGGAATGTGCCTGTGTTTTCATTTCAAGGACTAATAAAATGTGAGGAATAAAGGGAAGGGTTTTTAAAATAAAAATAAAATAAAAATTAAATAAAAAACAACACAAAACCAAACAATCCAAAAAAACACCCAAAGCACCAAAAGCAAAAACCATACAAACCCAAAAACCCACTGTGCTAGATTATATGATCCTNACACTGTGAAGTTGCTTATGACTTATTTCATAAATATAATTTTGTTCATATTTCATAATATTGTTCATGATGAACTTGAGTCACAGTGAATGAGGTGAAAAAATTCACATGTGAATTGATACGAATAGGACTTCACTTCGTCTCTCAAGTAAATACTGTATCTAGAAACTAGCTCCCATTAAGTATCCTGTTTTCACTCAAATTGACTACTGTATCTGATGAAATCAATGGGAATTCCTCAACCAAAAATATTGTTTGCTGCATAAGAATGGCAAAAGTTGAATTCTCTAATTTCTTTATTAATAACTGGTGTTTTGATCATGCCAATATCCTTCAGTTTAGATGAATAAGGACTATCCTTAAAATGGAGGAAAAATGCTATTTTGGCTTTTTACAGTTTACTGTATTGAAAGGTTTTGTTTAATATTCTGAAAACTCTAAGAGTGAAGATACATAAATTCACCTGTACAAGGAATGTGCCTGTGTTTTCATTTCAAGGACTAATAAAATGTGAGGAATAAAGGGAAGGGTTTTTAAAATAAAAATAAAATAAAAATTAAATAAAAAACAACACAAAACCAAACAATCCAAAAAAACACCCAAAGCACCAAAAGCAAAAACCATACAAACCCAAAAACCCACTGTGCTAGATTATATGATCCTGCTCTGTCAGGGCGTTGGACTCGAAGATCTCCAGAGTCCCTTCCAACCCCTGACACCCTGTGATACCTGTGATTAAAAATGCTTATGCATATGTTTCAGGTAGTACTTATTTCAGAATGATAATTGGTGCACTCATATTCTTTTTCTCAGTGGAATATCACAAACGTACAAAACTTACTATCAAAGTTAAATGTTCTCAGCCATCCTAGTAGATTTTAATTAGCCTAAATGTAGAGGAGTTTAACTGGATAATTCAAAATCTACTGTGCAAAATTAAACTCTGGTATGATTATTCTATCTATAGAAACATTGCATAAAGATTTTCTGTGTTTTGACTAGTACAGCTCAGCCAAGGACTGTTAACAGAGGTGTAGAAGCTATTACTGCTTTGAACATTCTTGTCCCTTCTCCTTGCATCTCTCGGTGGAGGATAACAAAAAATAGAACTCTTTAAATTTGCAAATAGAAAACTTAGGTGATGTCAGAAGTGATTGGAAAGGCCTTTAATTGCACATCTGAAATTATATATATTAAATTCTGAGCTACCTTTCTGCTTCCCAAAACCAAAACTGAAGCAAAACACTGTTCACATTTTCACATTTTGTGCTTGTCAGTCCCTGTCACTGGACAAAATTGGCTTGGAAAATACTACAAATAAATAAAAACTATTTGGGATTTCAGAAGAATAAAAAAAAACCCTAACAATCAAACAAACAAAACAAACAAATAAACAAACAAAACAAACAAAACCACAACAAAATACCAACTAACCAACCAAAAAACAATACCAAACACCTTGGTTCACACAGGCTGTCATTAAAATGCCAGAACTATTGGGGAAAAAAAAATCAGTAAAGTGCATAAGCATGCATAAGTGTAACTTATGTACAAGCAGTGACCAAGCATCTCTTATCAATGGTTATTAGACCTGCATTAACATCTTCTTGATTGATTGCTGTAGGCCAAGAGAAAACTTCAGCTGTGGCCTAAATGGATTAGTGTATGTAGGACCTTATTTTCAGTTTTGCTCTCCTGTTTTTATACTTCTTAGTGAGTGTATTTGTGCACTTAGATTCAGTAAATATTTGTTTTCAGTCTATCCTCACCTTGCTTGTATGAGCAATGATGTCAGGTTAATTAGCAAAGGCCAAGGCATTCCATGCCTGCAGTTCAGAGATACTTCAACTTCCCAATCCAGGGATCAGTCTCCTGACAATCCACACAATAGATTTTGGCCGAGCTCCAGTCTGGAGCTCTAACCATGATTTCAGAAAGTCCTCTGCAGTTGCAGGGTTATCCAGAGATGATGGGTTGCTTGGGAGAACAGCTTGACAATCACTGCTTTAAATTCTCAAAAATATGCATTAACATCTTGCTGGAAGATGAAAATTATTACTTAAAAAATCCTTCCTATTCTCAATGTGCAAAACCAGGTGCAAACTATACTTCAAAGAGGACTGATTTATCAGCAACCATTGTGTAGTTAAAATTTGTTCTGTTTCTTTCAAAGTTGCTCCAGAAATTAGACTGAATGGAGCATTCCCTGCCCTCTCAATAACATACATTTCTGTTTCATTAATCAGCTGAGGTTTTCCTTTGTACAGAAAATAATCTCCTAAAACTGCATCATTCCCTCTTCTTTTAGATTCTGAAAAACAACAGTAATACATTACCCATACAGAGATCATAAAACTTAAATTTCCTTTATGTAAAATAATAAAGGCTCTTAAAAAAACTCCAACTGTTAACCTTTTGTTTTTCCTATTCTGCCATGATGGGCTCCATGGGGCACCTCTAAGGGGACACCCTGACCCTAAACCATGACACTAGGATTCTATTTCCTGATCTTTCCGTAAGGTTTAGAAGTATTTACTGGGAAATGTTACTTGCACGTGCCAGTAGCAAAATACGGGCAATTCAGAAGGAGGTTACAGTAAAACCTGGTTTAGACCATCAGAAGAAAAGTCTCTTTCCTTACAACAAATGGCCTTTAGAGTAGATGGTGGGTGGTCTGTTAGAGGTGGATATCCGGGTGTTGAAGAATCTAGCTAATGTCACAACGAGACCACCAATGTTTTTCAAAGGCTGTGATGTTTGGAGGTGGTGAATGTCACCCTGAGGTTTCAGACGAGCAGGAAATCTGTAAAACTACGTCCACTCAGCCTCACCTCAATCCCTGGGAAAGTGACAGAGCAAATTCTCCTGGAAGCCTTTTCAAACATGTTAAGGACAAGAATGTGACTGGGAGTTGCAAGCATGGATTTATGAAGAGAAAATTATGTGTGATCAATTATAGTGGCCTTTCTATAAGGAAATGACTGGCTCCATGAACAAGGGCAGAGCAACTCATAGTGTTTATCTTGACTTCAGCAAGGCTTTTGTGACTGCATCTGATAACATCCTCATAGACAACCATTAAGTACAGATAACATGTGTGGGCAGCCTGGAACTTTGGAAACTGACTGAACTTCCCTACTCAAAGGATTTGGATCAGTGGCACAAAATCCAGCTGGCAATGAGTTGGTAATGATGCACACCAGGGTTGATATTGGGTTCAGTAGTGGTTTATTGTCATTATATCTTCATTAGTGACCTGGATGGAGGGACGCAGGGCGGCCTCTGCAGGTTTGCAGATGATGCAGATTTCAGAGGAGTGGCTGATACTTTAGATTGTACATGCTGCCAGGCAAAGGAACCTTAAAAGACTGGAGAAATGGTCTGACCAACATCTCAAATTGTTGAGCAAAGGGAAATGCAAAGTCCTGCACCCCTGAGCAGGAAAACCTCCATGCACTAGTGCATGCTGGAGGACAACTGTCTCAGAAGCTGGCTTGCAGAAAAGGACCTGGGAATCCTGTTAACAAGCTTAACATGGACAAGCAACATGCCCTTGTTGCAACACAGGCTAAGAGACTCCTGGGCTACATTAGCAAGAGCATCACCATCAGGATGAGGAAGGTGATCCTTGCCCTCTGCTCAGGACAGGTGAGGCTGCATCTGGAATGCTGTGTCCAGTGCTGAGCTTCTCAGCTCAGGAGACTTCTTACCAGTGTGAACAAGTACCAGATGTGACACTATAAACAAGGCAAGTGCCAGAGTCTTCTCAGGGGTGTCCAGTGACAGGGCAAAAAGCAACAAGCAGAAACTAAAATACAGGAAAAAAAAAACCTGATCATAAGAAATTGATAATTTGAAATACAAAATGCAATAATAAAACAAAATTCCTTTGTTTTACTGTAAGGGTGGTTGACTGCTGGTTGGTTGACCAGAGAAGTTGTGGAGTCTCTTTCTGGAGATTCCCAACACCTGGTCTGAGTAGCCTGCTCTCGCTGACCTTGTTTTGAGCAGGGTGGGGTTGGACTGGGTCATCTCCAGAGGGCCCTTCCAGCCTCAGGAACTCCATGATTCTGTAAGAATTAAAGCTGCTTTCCTGAACTGAGTTATTCAATTAATCATTCTTAATTGGTAAGGAGCTTGGAAGAATACTTATTGTTAACTTTCAATAATAATAAAATTTTTAGTAATCTCAGTAAGGCTTTGAACATCCATTAAAAGTGTTACATTACTTCTACCTTGCTCGGAATGTCTCTAGTCAGTGCAGGTCAGTTGTTGGTGGAACAGTTTGTTCTTTGGTTATATTACAAGATCTTTGAACTACTTCACTGAGGGTTTCTATAATCACAAATCTTCTCCAAAGAGAGAGATCTAACAAACTTTAATTCTTACTGTCGTTGCCAAAACTGTTGATTAAAGAGAACCAACCAGAAATGCTTTGCTCAATTACAACTACATTGAATAGAATTTGATGGAATATTATTAATAAGTGAGACAAGTGTTACTAATTAAATAGGAGAACAAGTATAAAACATTTATTTGGTTTTCTGTTCTCCTATAATAGAAAGGAACAATGCTTGACTTCTACCAAGATGCGATTAAGAATACACAGTACTTCTGAAAGGAAAGCCTTGCTCCCAGTTTCCCAGATAATGTTGTAGCAAATGATGTTAGGAATTGCTCAGTTCCATGTAACATAATACTTTGTATTGGATAAGCAGCACATAGAATAACAAGTGTATTATTGCCAGCCTAAGTGCAACTCTAAGGTAGTTTTTCCTTTGCCTGGGAAACCTTCTATGGGTACATGAAAATCTCAGTGAATTTACATCACTATCAGCAACACCAGCTAATCTCAGGGGTTTATATCTGTCGAATTATTTGCCTGCGTGTCAAACTGCTTTTCCCACTTGTCAGGATATTTTCCTCAATCACCAGTTATTCCTTATGTGGTGTTGTAACACTTGTTTCTCACCTGACTTGATCAACACTCTGTTAAACAACAAAGAAATTGTTTGATACACTGTTCAGTGAAGAACTGCCCCTGAGGCAGGAGGTTGGCCTTGTGGCTGATAGTCCTTCCAGTGGGGTTTTCTCAGCTGAACTGTCAAATGGATACATTAATACATCTGCGGGATGTTAAACAACACACTCTTTGTTCTGTCTTTGTTTGTTTATGTTTGTCAGGCTTTCATAGTTCTGCAATTATGTACTGAATGCAGAAAATAAATAAATAAATAACCCCCCATGTCCAGGCATTAAAACAGCAATTGTATAATGGAGTTTGAATTCAGGGGAGTTCTGACATCTTACTGAGACTTTGAGAAACGTTTGAGTGAATGCTACGAATGTTTAAAATACTACCATCATTTAACCATAAGTAGTACCATTTGTTCTAATAAAAGCCNACTCTAAACAATTGTCTTATCATACAACCAAAATTCCAATGTTGTTCATAGATGGGTGACACAGAACACAGGAAACTAATGTGTCTTTTAAAACATGAATATTCCTTGTCCTGTGAGATGGCCAAAAGAGTTAGCCATAATCTTTAAATGCCACTCTTTCTCCTACTCACATTAGACTGTCTGTTCAGGTTGGCTGCTCGTAATACTCTTTATTTTCTCAGTTTTTGCCCAGACATGTGCTCAAGGTTGGGATTTTTTTTTTGCCTCTCCTAATCAGCCAGGAATTTTTCTCAGTGTATAAATTCACACAGAGATGCCTGCCAGTTTCTGCATGTGGCCAAAACCTCAGCTGTGATGGTATGAACTGTTTCTTCTCAGAGTAGGCAGTTAACATGAAACATGAAAGCACGAGCGTATATCTTGCATACATCTACACTTATTTCAGCACAGTTTATTTTGGAATAAAACTGCACGTGGAAGTAGGATTCTTGAAATGTCTAGTGCAATTCAGATTCACACCTCAGTTTAACTCAAACTAGCTTTCAGATACAGACAAATCTGAAAATCTTACCTTGTAGCATTTCACAAACAACAGACTCTATTCTGAACTCTTGACAAATCCAGTTCTTCCCAAATGCTAGACATTGTTTTCACACCCTTTCCATCATTATGCCATTCAGGTTTATCAGGTGCCTGCTCTCTTTTTTTACCATATGCCTTAGTATAATGTCTTTTGTTTTGTTTTTTAAGAGTATTGTGTAGTAGAGGAAAAGACCTTACAAAAAATGAACTCTTAATTCTGTGAAGTAACCCCTAATCCACCACATCTGCAATCTCAAAAATGATATAAAATACATTTAACAAGAGCTATTTTTCACAAAGTATGAGACCAGGTTTCTATGCCATTCCAGAAACATTATAAAAATATTTTTCTAGCGTAAAATTTCTCTAGTAGTAGCTGCTTTTCCCAGGTGAAACTATTAAGAAATCTTAAAATCTTACCTATTTTGAGATTAACAGATGAACTCTGCATAGTCAATGTAAGCACCTCAAACCATTTCAGACTTCCTGCCTCTGGATGGCAGTCATCTATATAAACTGGCACTGGTAAACTTAAACAGCTGCATCTGCTTTATATCTGTTTTACAGCAAACACATGAAAAAAGTTAGGATTGTATTTAGCTTAGAAGTATCAGTTGTGGCTCTTATTAACAGCTAAATAAGTGTGTTTTATATTGAAATTGTGTGTGAAAGATAACTTCCTAATACAACTGGTGATCGAGCCAACTAGGAAAGGCTCTCTACTAGACCTGCTGTTTGTGAACAGAGAAGGACTAGTGGAGATGTGAAGGGTGGTGGCCATCTTGGGCAAAATGACCATGAGATGGGGGAGTTTTCAATTCTTAGGGAAGTAAGGAGGGAGGTCAATAGAACTACCTATTTGGACTTCCAGAAGGCAGACTTTGACATGTTTAGGAGATTGTTTGATGGCATCCCTTGGGAGGTAGCCCTCAAGGACAAAGGAATCCAGGAATTCTGGATATGCCTCAAGAAGGAAATCCTCAAGGCACAGGAACTACCTGTCCCTGTGTACCATAAAACAAGCTGGTGTGGTAGAAGAGCAGGCTGGGTAAACAGAGAGCTTTGGGTAGAACTCAGGAAGAAAAGCAAAGTCTACCAGCTATGGAAGAAGGGACAGGCAACTCAGGAAGAGTACAAGGTTGTTGCAAGGTTATGTAGGGAGAAAATTATAAAGGCCAAAGCTCAGCTAGAACTTAACCTGGCCAACATCATCAAAGATAATAAAAAGTGTTTCTATAAATACATTAACAGTAAAAGAAGAGCCAGGGAGAATCTCTACCCTCTGTTGGGTGTGGGAGAGAACCTCGTGACAAAGGAAAAGGCTGACCTGATGAGTGGCCCCTTTACCTCAATTTTTGTCAGCAATGCCAGTTGCTACCTGAGGGTCCAGCTCCCTGAATTGGAAGACAGAGATGGGGAGCAGAGTGCAACCCCCATAATCCAGGAGGAAATGATCAGTAACCTATTATGCCACATAGATGTGCCCACATCTATGTGACAAGATGGGATCCACCCATCTGGAGTTCTTTTACAGCTCCTAAAGGAGCTGGAAGAAGTGCTCACCAAGCCATTTTCCACAGTCCTGGGTAACTGTGGAGGTCCAAATTGACTGGAAGCTAGGAGATATGATGCCTATCTACAAGAGGGCTAAAAGGATGATCCCAGGAACTATAGACCCATCGGTCTGACCTCGGTGCCAAGGAAGGTTATGGAGCAGGTCACCTTGAGTGCCACTGCACGGCACATACAAGACAACCAGGTGATCAGG
>VWZY01009357.1:0-164395 GCA_013399075.1 Chloroceryle aenea
TATCTGATGGGGCCGGTGTCACTAAAATGTCCTCTCCAAGTTGCCGTGGGCAGTTTGCTTCACCTGGGAAATCGTTCGTTGCTCTCTCAGCTCTTCAGGAGAGGATACATTCCTCGCTGAGCGATTTAGGCTCAGATGGGAAAATCAGATTGTTCCTCAAGGTGCGTTGTTGTTGTTTACCCAGAGCACTCTTCACGTCGCTTTCAGTGGGTTCGGGACAAAAGACCCCTCAGCAAAACCCAGCGTAGGTGTTTTGTGACCCATCGGGAGATGCAGGTTTGGTTTCAAGATAAATTTCCCTCGGTAAAGACACTAAACTGTTGCAGAGTACAGGGTTTCTGCAGTGAATGAAATGGCCTCTGACTGTCAGTCAGAAACCACAGCTCCTCTGCATTTCATCCCCAGCACCTCTAGCTGGGCTTTGGTGGGAAGCACTCTGCTGGGAGGCAGGGCTGGGATTCTGCTCTGCAGCTGAGAGCTGGGGTTTTGGGGTTCCTGTTAATATATTTTTATACCTCAGGACGTCACCAGAGGAATGGCCGGGGGGGGGACCTGCCTGTCCTATGCCCCTTGGGGGGGCTGCCCAGGGAAAGCTGGGCCTGGCTCAGCCCTGGTCCAGCTTCTCTAGGATGGGGTGGTTAAAGGACTTTCTTGTTAACAACTAGAAGCTGTTTTGTTTAATAAATATCTGTGGACCTTTCCGTACAAATCCTTGCACTCTTTGTTGTGTGTAGTGATTGTGTGCAGTGTGTGTCTGTAGTGCCACAGTTTCCATGGGTGTTCCAGGAACATAAATCGTGTTTCGATTGCTCTAAACATCTGTTGACCAATAATTTATGACTGGCACCTCCTGATTCTTGTGTTATGAGAGAGTGAATAACTTCTATATTCATCTTTTTGACATGATACTTGATTTAGCTGATCTCTACCGTACTCTCCCTATTTGCTTGCTTTATTTATTTATTTTCTTGCTGGAGGAAATGCATTCCTTAAATCTCTTCTATGTGCACTCCGTTCTGGCTCTGATCATGCTTGTGCTCTTCTGGACACCTCTGCAGTTGTGTGGTACCGTGCTTAAGCCGGTGGGAGAAGGCTTGCATGGACACAGCACACGAGGCGGAGTGCTGACTACTTCTGAAAACTCATTTTCTCTTCAGCTGCCTATGTCTGAACCATTTTTGCCCCAGGAGTGCGGTCAAGTATGTGAAAATCTGATAGTGAATGTTTCAAAAGCTTTAAAGCTGTAGGCTTTCTAAATTAATTTGAGAAACTTAAAATGCTCGATGTCTCTGGCAGACCTAGGGCTGATGCCAAACGTGGTTTTACTGGTCAGATAGGTGTATTTCTGTATTTGGTGTCCATAATGAAAATTTTTGAGGTCTGAGTTGACAGAGACTTGAAGTAGAAGCACTAGGAGGCAAGTAAAATGAACCTACACTATAGCACCAAAAGATCTTGTGACTTTTGAAGCCGACTGGGTGATATTTTATTTTTCTTAATATATGTATTTGTAGGTGTGATTGAGAAACTCCTCACGCCTCCTCAGTTTGGTGCTGCTGCAGTTTGTCCCCTTGTGACCTCCCAGTATCCTAAAAGGTCACCGAGTTAAATGAGGGGTCAGAATTGAGAGAGCTTCCTGGTTTTCCGTGCAGCCCTCTGGCAGGTAGCTCACAGCACTCCCTGTGAGAATGCACAGGCACTACCTATCGCCTTGCAGTTTGTTGATTCACAGTTCCTCCATGAAACCATCTGTAAATATTAGCCTGTGTAATTTGTAGTGATATTAAACAAAGTGATGAGAATCCTACTTAACAAAAAAAATTGATAGCTTTCCATATGGTTCCAAGCAGCTTAACACTGATACTAGTTAGCACAGTGTAGGAACAGCACAGTTCTGACTCAATTTATCTGTAAAAATGAAGACTTAGTGAAACATTAATTTTCCAAAATTACGGAATGTTTTAATGTGATTGTAATTGCCCCTTTGTGCTTTTCATTTATTAACATTGTTATAACAAATTATAACTCCTCGTAACCAAATGCTTTAGATATGAACGAGCTAAGCTGGTGCGCTGGCATCTTGATGTAACCATGGTCTGTGGGATGCAGTCGTGGTGTATCCGTTCTGAGTTACTTGGAGTAACTTATGCTGATTTTAGTGGAGGTTTTTTGCACTGGTATTGGGATGATTTCATGTCTTGGGATCAGTTTTGTGTTCTCCCATCTTACCTTTCTATAATGTGTGTTTCTACGGAGCCGCATATAGATTCAGGGTAGCTGAGAGGGCTGGATCTTGTATAAAAGCAGGCACAGCAAAGGAATGTCTTAAGTGATGCTGGGGAATGAAGGGAGCTCTGTGGAAACTGGTGTGAGCAAAACAGTGTGTTGCAATGATGTCTGATCAGTTCCTCGGGAGCCAGGGCGAGTCTGGAACAACCAGTGCTGAGTATGAGCCTGGAGGAGGCTCAGCTGCTTTCTTGCCCTATAGAACCGAAGTGTTAATGAACAAGAGCTGCTCCTGTTTAGATGCAGCTCCACTGTATTCCTCTTACCAGGAGTGCTGAGGAACCCAGCACAGGCAGTGTCCACGCAGAGGCCTGACCCTGCATCAGTGTGGTTGATGCTAAACTGGAGGTACTGGTTCAGCCTGAGTTCCGCAGCACTGTTTGGAGCCTGGGTGCTGTGCTCCATAGCACACACAGTTGAGCTGAACTACAGTCCCATACCCAGGCTGGATTTGTGCCATGCCAAGCAAGGGCTCAGACTGAGTTCAGGCTGGGGTTAATAGCACCAACTCTATCCCAGAGCCTCTCAAATCCATCTGGACTTTGCTGTCTGGCTCTCCTGGGAGCACAGCATGGGAATAACTGGGCTTTGTGAAAATACTTGTAGGCTGTAGATCTGCAGTGGTCTGGGATGCAGCCTGAGCTAATCAGCTCAATCAGACCTCAATTGGCTCTGTATGGAGCTCACTCTGGTGCCTCTGTTGCTTCAGCATTCCTGATCTGCAACTCATCACCTGTGGTATATCTGCAGATTGATTTTATCTGGTCTTGTGTGTGTAGATGCATAAGTTAAAATGTGATTGTGCAGAAAATATCACTTGAAAGCATTGAGAGGAAAGTTTAGAGAAAGAGACTCGGTCTGTGTTTAAGACAAGGTCCATACCCTGCCACTTTGCTGTTCATTTTTCATACGGGCAAGGGAGCAGACCCATGGGAGCATGGGGTGTACTACAAGAAAATCTGACTGTCGTACTAAACTTTAAACTGTGCTCGTGTTTTCTCTCTGTCAGTGTTTCTAACAGCCAGATATTTGTGTTCTCTGCCATTGCATGCTACAGTTCTGATCTTGCTAAGCGTTTAAATTATGTTCTTTAGCGCGTTACTGGATCAGGGCCATTGTCAGTACTTCCAAAAAGTAAAGCCTAAAACACTCTCTGAAATCTTTGGCTAAAGATTGTCTAGTGTTATTCCTTACCCATAAGGATCTTCTCTGGACCCTCCCCTAGGAACTGAAATAGCAAATGTCATGTATGCAGCCTTGGCAGTCAGTTCTGAACTTGGAGGGCTTCTTTTGGTGGAGCAGCGTGGGCCAACATGCCTGCGAGACATGTTCAAAGCTTTTTTTGCTTTTTCTCATCCATTTGAAATACAAACAAACAATTCCCATTTTCCAAACTAGGACTAGCTGTAGATTGTGATGGTGGCAGCGACTTGATAAAGAAGTACAGGGAGGGTAGTTTTCCATTGCCTGTATGGAATATGCTTTATCCAAGAAGGAAAGAAACCCTTAGTGTAAAAAATAAAGCAAATCATTATATTGAAAGCTTTTCCTGTGCTAGAAACTGTTTATTGATTTGTAAACAGTCCACAATACACTTTCTTTGTCAGTGCTGTAAAATGCTTACCTGTCAGTGACAGCTAAGTCAGACTCTGAAACATCTTTTCATCTTTGGAGTTTGTTTGTCTTGTGGCTCTTACTTCTGATAACTGGAATGTTTTCAGACATGTTGTCTTACTCTGAAACAATTTTTCTCTTAATTTTTTTCTTAGAGGCCAAGGGATTCTGTGTGCCAGTAAGTCAAAAGTGTTTTGTTGTGTTTTTTTTGTGGGGTTAGATTATCATGAGGCTTCTATGCCTACTGAGGTAGAGCAATAAAGGATGTATTTTCAGGCAGCCTATGCTATGAGCTACAGTAGGGAGGAGGAATCTCTAGTGGAGTTTTCACAGAGAAAACTCTCTCCACAAGGTGCAGGGGTTGAGAACTTGGCTGTGCTTCTCTACTGACAAACCAAGTACCTTGCACAAGCACCTTTTCTGGAATAGATCTTGGGGGCTGTGTGAGTCTCTGTCTGAGACCATGTCACCTAGAGAGCAGCACGGGATCAGCCTTTCTCACGGGGGACACGGTAAGGTCTGTTCAGAGTCTCATATGGTTTACTCAAAATACATTTGCTTCAGGTTTTTCAGGCTGCAAAAGAAATTTGCTTGTCAGATGTGCAGTTAGTAATTTGGGATGGTTGTACGCAGTGCAACAAGCATTGAACTCTCGTGTTTGGCCCCACGTAGTCTGTGAACAGTTTTGTGAAGTGAATTTAAAGAGCAGGTGGTGCTGGAGAGAATCTATGAAATGAGCAGGAATTTAGATCTCTCTTTATGGTTGATCGTGAGTAAGGAGATGAAAGGAGGCCCAGTGCTGATAGTTATATTGCAAGCTTTAGACTGTGATAAGAAATGAAAAATAGTGTATTCTTTTTACGTGCCATGTACCCCTGGAGTTGCCTAATGAGTGGGCTTGGTTGTGAGAGGGTTCATCTTAACTTTCTGCTCTGTGTTAACTGCGTGAAATAATGTGGGCTTTTTTTTGTGAGGCATGCACATGTATAGATACAGAAAATATCCAACCCCCCAAAGCTGATTACTAATAGCGTCATTTAAATGAATTAATTTGTGGAAAAGAAATCTCATTGCTAAATAATGTAAATTTTCCTGGAATGAGCAGCAGCAGAAAACTCCACATTCTAGTCTTGAGATTGCAGTCTGTTCACTGAACACATACTTTTCGTGTTCCTTGTGGGTGAGGTGTCCTGTCCACCTAACTAAAGCTGGTATGTTAATGTCAGTGGGTTAAGATGACATGCCATGGCTAGAGAGTTCCCTTTTCATGTCTTTCCTACCGGGTTCACACAGGCCTCCTTTTCCCCAGGACAGGAACAGCCCTGTGGTTGCAGTTGATACATAGTCAAAGCTGCTGGTGGTCCACTTGGCTTGCAAATGAAGCAAAATGGCTACTGATGTCAATAGGGCTCTTCAGAAGAAGAGCCAAGCCACTTTATTCTTCTGGGTCTTGTTATGTGCCACCACTCTGGACATTCTTCCTATCCTGTTAGCACATCTTGGACATGTTGGATATCTGTCTGGGACCTTCACCTCTGGAGCACAAACAGCTGGAGGTTCCCCCAGCAACAGAATCTCATCCAGGATGTTCACAATCGGACCACTCCCAGCTGGAGGTTCCCTCTGTTGATGGATTCCTGTCCAGGACCATCAACATCTAGAGCACCATTGCCTGGAAGTTCCCACCTTGGTGGCAGAGATAAGAGATCAGTGGCAGGATAAAAGCACTGGACAGTGTTTTGGAGATAGGAGACTGTTCCCTGTACCCTGGCCAAACAGTCCCAAGCAGCTCAATGCGTTCAGAGTTAAAAACTCAGCCCTACAAGATCCATCTCCTCTTCCTCTGGTCTGTCATGGCATGGGGGACCCTCAAATGCTACTCTGCAGCTCAAAGCAATAAAACCCATCAGTGTCATAGATCAAGCAGGGGCAGACACAAGCCAGGCAAGCTGCTCCCCCAGGCACCCAGCCTGATGCTGCCCAACAGGGCCCATGGGCACAGATCCATATGAGAAATCACCAAAACTTCATTTCACCACTGAGAAAACTCATGGCAGGTGAAGCTGATCGGGAGGAACTCCATCTAACACTGGCTGACTTGGTTGACCAGATGAGCAGCCTATGGGTCCATGAGGAGGTGTAGCCTCTGCAGGAGAGGCCAGCTAGTAACTGTGGTCCTGTCTGGAGAGTCACAGCCACTCCTGCTAATGAGGCCTTTAAATGCTGGGACCATTAGCAGGGTTGCTATTTGAGAGAGGAAGGAGAATTAAATAAATTTTTCATAGTACAGCTATATTTTATTCAGTAGGTGTTTGTTTGTTTGTGGTTTTCTTTCCTTTATACCCTTAGGGATCTAGTAGCACATATATATATACATACTGGATTGTTGTTGTTTGGCCAGCTCATGTTGCATTATTTTTTTTCCTAGGAGCCACCATTTCCAGTGTGGATTTAAAATACTGAAGTGAAAACTATGTAGCTGGTTCCCTTAATGTATGATAAATGCTGTGCTGGAGTTCATGTCTTCTCTAATGTGCTCTTCTCCCTGCCCTCTCCCCCGCTTCTCCCTTTCTCTTTTCCTCTGGGGGATGTGTTCATGAGGGGGGTTAGGGCAGATGGTTTAAGATTAATAACTGTTGAGAAAGTAGGTCTACTCGTAGTGCTTAATTTTAAATTGATTTATCTTTAAATATGACCTTATGCACAAGTCAACTTGTAAGATCAGAGCCTTCATGTGGAACTTGCTCTGAATTTTCATGAAGTTTTTAACTGTCTGAAGTTAAGATTTATTTTTCTAGCTATTAGACTGGGAACCATATTTAACATTTTAAAGAAGTATGTTTGATTTGGCCGCAGTTTCTATAGAAAATCAGCAGTATTATCCTTCTCTATCTTCCTTTCAGATGTAGCAGCTGTGATTCCAGGCTGACTGACAGGTATGCCTACATGATATGGAGGGTCACCTGATCAGAACTGTAAACTCTCAGAACAGTAAGACTAAGCATGGTGTCTTCCAAGAGGCATCTCAGCCCTTACTGTGGCTTCTGTGCAGGCTTCTCCACGCTAGTTTAAACGTGTGCAGCATAAATACAGGCTGGGTGATGGGTGGATTGAGAGCAGCCCTGTGGTAATGTGAACTTGCAGACCAGAAATCCAGTCATATCCTGAGCTACTTCAGAAGTGTAGCCAGTAGGTCAAAGGATGTGATTCTTCCCTCTACTCCACTCTGAGACCTCACCTGGAGTACTGTGTCCAGCTCTGGTGCCCCCAGTGTAAAAAAGACATGGACCTGCTTGAGTGGATCTGGAGGAGGCCATGGGGATGATGAGCAGCTCCCCTAGGAGGGCAGGCTGAGACTTAGGGTTATTGAGCCTGGAGAAAGCTCTGGGGAGGCCTTATAGCAGCCTTCCAGTAGCTAAAGGGGGCCTGCAGGCAAGATGGGGAGGGACTCTTTATCAGGGAGTGGAGTGATGGGACAAGGGGTAGTGATTTTTATATGTAAAGAGGGTAGATTTAGATTAGACCTAAAGGGATCTAAAGGATCTAATTTATTCACTATGAAGTGAATAAAGGAATCTAAAGGATCTAATTTGTTACTGTGAAGATGCTGAGGCACTGGGATAGCTGTGGATGCTCCATCCTTGGAAGTGTTCAAGGCCAGGTTGGATGGTGCATTCAGCAGCCTGCTCTAGTGGGAGGTATTTGTGCCCATGGCAAGGGGGTGGGAACTAGAGGATCTTTAAGGTGTTTTCTATCTGAAATCATTCTGTGATTGTCTGGTAGTTATAAATTTGTAATCTTTAATGACTTGTTTTCTTTCTAAAGCTTGTGGGGGGAAATAGCAGCACTTAAGTACTTATAGAAAGTCGTTCAGAAATTAGATTTACTCGTAAGATGATACTTAGAGATTAATTGGCCATGAGCTCTTGGCACAAGTTTAGTGGAGAACTGAGAACCTGTAAGTTGGGGTCAATTAGGCTTGATTTAAAAACTATCTCATGTAGTTGATGTGGTCAACTACAGCTCATGTAGTTGTGACCTTTGGTCATTATTCAGTGGAGTGCTCTGAAGTCTGTCCTAATAGCAAAACGTCTGTTTTCCTCACCAGGGAAGGGACTGGTGAAGGTACCAGAAGTAAAGCACACTTTTTGTACTCCAGTTGCATTCTTTAAGACTACAGAATCTAAACATAAGCCAAGTGTATCTGTGTGTGTGTAGTGGTGCACTTACACTGTACACGTGCATTTATCATCTGTCTTTAATACTCCTATCACTGGTTAGCTTTTGTCCACTGGGCCAACAAGAACAAGTCACTTCATATAAGTTCTTAATGACCTCAAGCAGAATTTGGGTGTCTGCTGAGTGCTATTTGGATAAGTAAAAAGAATAAAGTTCCCCTTTATTTGGGGTGGTGATTGTGGTGTGTTCTGCCTTCCTTTCCCACCACTTCTGCTGGTGTAAGTTTGATCTGTAAAGGACCCTGTGAGGGACAGCCTGACAATTTGCAGCTATAATGGTAATTTTCTTTGATCTCTAGGGAGGCAAAAGGAGGATTATGAAATGCTATAAATATTAGGAAGGGGAGACTGTAAATCAGCCATAATCCTGTTGCTGAACTGAAAATGGCTATTAACAGTAAACATGGAATGTGTGATTTCATGGCCTGAGACATACAACTTAATGTCAGGATTTTCAGTGGTTTTGTGTGTTGTTTAGTTTCTTTTACTCTGAGGACTGAAAACTTAGAACTAAGGGAAGCAATAGCATTTACATTTAGAATTGGTATGAGAAGCACTTCTAATCCAACAGAGAGGAACTGGAAGTTGTAGAGCTGTTTTGCCCTTGTGATGATTGTTACAGAAGCAGTACACGATGACACTGTGTTCCTCAGGTACTTGCTTGTGACCACCTGCGTGGCATATTCATATTTTTCTTCTTTGAATAAAATAATCTGGTTTGAACTCGTTAACCTCCCGCCCCAACCATTCTAGAGCACACTTACTACAGATTGAGGTGCTTATGTAGATGTCTACTTGTAAGTAAGTTTAAGCTCTATTTGTACGTATGTACTCGTGTGAAAAAGACGGAGTGTTACGAAGAATAGAGGCAAGATTTAGAGTCATTGTACATGAACAGGCAACTCTCAGTACTGTATTGATGACCTTTAAATAAAGGGAGAATTCATTCCCGTTGGCAACTCTGATTTTCAGGTAAAAAAAATAAAAATCAGTGTTGCTGTTGAGATTAAATGGCTTCAGAGAGCTGGTAGTGTGGATAAACCAAAAACCCCTCTTTTTATCATTTGGCATGCTAGCAAATGCCAGTGACTGCATTTCCTTAGTGCAAATTAAAGAAGATAACCCTAAATCTTATGATAGCCATACATACCTCTTTATTATGCTCTGTGAAGATAGAGAGTTTTCCTTTAAATCTTTGCATGTAAGGCTATAAATTCAGAAGAAGGATTTGTATACTAAATACCAGATTTAAATGCTTAGAACTGCACGTAATACTTCCAGTAGTGCACGCATCACAGGCTGAAGGATTCTTGCTTGCTCTGCCTGGTGCAGGTCTTAATTGTCTCAGCACATTAATTGGTAATAGCAATATGGGAAATACCTACCAGCCTGAAATCAGCAGTGATATTTTGCATTGGGAGAATCATCCCTGCATTTCATGGTGGTTATAAATCTACTGTGTGTGTTTGTATATATGATACTATAGCTTCTGATTATTTTTTTTTATATATACAGCACTATTACTGATTTTTAGTCTCCAGCTTGTTTTGTGTCACCCACTGCGGGGAATTGGTGCTTATATCTGTGCACCTGTGGAAGGGAAGCAGTCAGGTGCTCAGCAGTTATGAGGATAAAGTCTAAAATGAGTCATGCTGGAATTTGACTATTTCTTATATTAACTTGTCAAAACATTGGATTGTAATACAAAGCTTGCAGGAATATTTTCTACACGTTTAGAATGTGCTTTCCCTTTGGTTAATTTTCAAAGATGTGGCAGAAAAAAGATGGACAGTCATCTTCTGCTTTTTCTACAGATCAGAATATGTAATATTTTGTTCAAACGTTTTAATAGAACGATTATTCTTTTGTTTTTAAATGCATTTTTTCAAGTTAATTAGCTGCCTGTGACAGGTGCTTTTTCAACGGTCATGGAGAATTAAGTCCTTTTTTTATCAATCATATAACAATGTCAAAGATTTCTCGTTGTCTTTAGGCATCACAGCTTTCTTTTGGAGTGACCATTCCTTAAAGTAAAAGGGAAGTAGTAAGTCTAGAACAGGTTTTTTTTTTCTTTTTCCTGAGGTCAGTTATTGTCTGCTGGGAAATTTGATATTTCTTTAGTTTAACCTAAGCTGAGATTGCTGGCTCACTTCATGTCCTTTAAGAGCACGAAGGGAAGAACTTTTGACCTGGGTTATATCTTGAAGCGATGATCTCAAGTGGAGGACAAATAGTGAGATGCCATTCTGCTGTTTGTTTGTTTTTACAGCAGTTGGAGTCTAAAATATTAAATATTCTCCAGTTCTTTTCCTTCTGTGCCCATCATTAACAGTGTACAAAGGTTTAGTGCAATCCTGTTTAATAATAGGAATAGAAAAAGGAAGAAATTGCTACACACTCATTAGAAACAAAATCAATTATTACTTTTAAAAACTACCTGCTTTCAATTAAGCAGGAAATTATCTAACCGGTTACTTAATTTGCTCTGGCTGGCAGTCTCTCAACTGCTTTATGCTGAGTGGAGCATGAAATTAAATATGTAACAACTATCCTAATGGTTATGTTTTTAGAAAACCAGCATTTAGAAATGGTATTTTGCATGGTATCAAAAGAAATGGTGACATAAAAATAAATTACTGCTGCTTCAATGCATTTGATATTTAAAATAAAGAGATTACTTCCTTTTTGATTCTCTTATTCTGATTAATCACAAAATTATCTTTGGTTTGACTGATGCAGATCTATGCTGAGGAGCTGGGGTGTTTGTCTAGGTGATTGTTTCCTCTCCCTTTTCAGATTTGTGGAATGGGTGAAGCTGCTGCTGGTGGTGGAGTTAATCTTTGGCTGCTTTAAGAGTTCAGCTCCACACACGAGCATCTATTTTGTGTGGAGTGTGCCTTTTGGCAAAGTTGTTGTAGGAATCTTCAAGAGATTTTTGAAGCTTTCTGTTTGATGCTCTTTGCTGACTCTTTCTCAGGGTGCACTTTCTGAATCCCAGCTGGAACCCATGCATTTCTTACTGCTTAAGAGAGATTTTTCAGAGCTGTATGTGGCAGGTCCCTGCCTGATTTTCAGAGGGGCACCCCATAGGAGTGCAGTACTGGCTCACATACGTGCCTTTGAAAAATATGAGAACCTGGTGTAGAACGCCCCTGATTGTGCATTAGGACCGAAGTCAAGCCAATGGCTCAAATTTGGGTTTGCAAAAGTGCTTGAATCATCCAGTTCTTTGTGTGTGTGAGCATCAACCACCAGCCCTCTCCCCTGCCCCAAAAATTCACAAGCATTTCCAGTGGCAGAATGATCCACAAATTTGCATAGGTAAACTTGGCTATGATGCCATCCAAGTGAAAAATATTTTTATTTCAATGTAACAGCTTTGATTTGATTTACTTGGTGACACAAACCCATAGATTTTGTTGTATTTGTCACCTTCAGTTTTATTTAAAATTAACAGCAGAAAAATAATTTTTACTATGATGCTGTTAGAAGAAGTCTTTATAAATCCACAAGTTATCAAACAGCTATATGGATCATAGAAGTTTTGCTTTAACAACAACAATTAATTAAAAAAAATCCACAATTATTATTTGAGATACAGTAACTCATCATATTCCCCAACCCCCAAATACAGAGTGTTTTGTTCTCCAGTTGGATTTTAATGCTATCTGGCTTCCAAAGAAAGTGTCGTTTTGCAGATTCTTTAATGAACACATTTTTGTTCTCTACAAACTTGTGAATTTGAGCTGCCAAAGCAGTAAGACTATTGGTCTTTGCTTCGGGTCTTGACTCAGACTTTCCTTCTCTGCCACAACTTTTGAAAATACTTTGAAATTTGGTAGAATGTGTTAATTCTTCCACAGAGTAATCCCACCCTTGTACTGCAGAAGTAATGGTTGTGGAAGCAGCTGTCTGCATCTTGGGAGAATGACTTGGTGTTGTCAGTTGGCCCTTAGTCTGCTAGGTCATTCTGGTTTGTTTCTTGAATGGGGGACAATTTGTTAATTGTCCCAGATAAGAGAAATAAGTTCCAGTTGAGTTGGATCAGAACTGAAATGGAATGTGTGACTTTCCATTGATACTTAGACCCTTTTACCCCTCTCTGGCACATAATTTAGAAGCTGTCTCCCAGTCTTCAAGAATATAAGATGACTTAAGTTCCAGTGACACAATTAATGAAGAAAGTGGCAGAAAGAAAACAACTGGAGGAAATGAGCTCAGCCAGAGTACTTAGAACAGCATCCCCTAAATGTCACCTCAGTTTTCTCCTCAATAATCCACAGTCTTGAGGAGAAGTCACCTTTCCTTAGTCCTGCTGTTGGCATCAATTTTCTTCCTCTGCAAGCCTGCAGTCAGGGTCCCTGAGCTGAAAATCCTTCAGCCTGCCCAGGGCTGCCTTCCTGCAAAGCTGACGGTGTCCTGTCAGCAGCTTGGCCAGACAGAGCCACGGCACCATCTTCATTAGGGTAAAAGCTCATCTAAACAAATCAAGGCGTTGCTGTAGATAGCGGGGTGGAGAGTGTTACTGAAAAATGCTGTGCAGAGTCAGTTGCTATGCCTTTAGTTTTAAAAATATATAAATGTTATATGAATCTCAAATCCGCTTTTATTTACATAAAATATTTATACATCAAGCAAGACAATTTCACAACTTTAAAATGTATTTTCCTGTTAGATTAATCTTTTCATATGCTAACCACATTACAAGTAAACATTTTCATAGTCTCCACTACATGAATGTGGCTAAAAGCTTCCTTGTTATTTTATAGTTACAGCATTTCAAATGTATCCCTTTTTGACGTGGTTAGGCAGCCTGCCAGTTTTACCACTAAATTATAGCACAGAAAACACTCAGTAGAATTTGATTAGATTTCTCCCTTCTCCCCATGAATAAGGCGAAGCAAATTTATGCTCAAAATGCAAGCTGGGTTCTGAAGAACTGAATATAGATCCGTATTTGTCATGTTAAAAATGCATGTGAGTTTTGTAGTTGCAAATACATCTTGTTTATAGGGCTGCTTTATGTTACCGTTGTATCTTGTTCTGTTTTGTCACTAGCATCTGTAGAATGACAGAAAAGCATTAGACTACACCAGAATTAAGACTTGTATTTCAGAGAATTAGTGATGAATATGTCTTAATCTTTGCTATTAATGAGCAACTATATTAACAAAATAGTTATTAAGGCTGGATTCATTCCAACCGGTTGCAAGCATTTACCTAAGGGATCTAATTTAGAAGTGTGTTATCTGTAGGCTGTACTTTTAAGGAGCAAGGCTGCATCTGACTGATCTCTGAGTATATGGTGTGGCATGTATCCAAGCCATAAAATGGATTTGTCCAAATTAGGGATCTAGCTGGAGCATATTATGGTGCCTCTCTGGCCAAGGAGGTCAGATTGCCTCCTTGGAGTCATCAGGGCAGAGTAGAAGAGGTCGTGCATGTCTGGTATTGACTTGATACACAGAGTTGGAATATGGGATAAGACAGCATGTAAACCTGAGAGTTAAGAACCATTCCCAAGATACAGACCATTGTACAAAGATTTTTATTTTTTTCCTCGGTGGGCTGAACTGCCCCGTGCCCATCTTTAGCAGTGAACTACAGGCAGACTCCTAGAACTTACTCTTTTTTCAGCTGCTAACTTGAATTCCTAGGTTGGCTGGTTTGTGAATTATGGATGGTAGTGAACAAAACCCTCTTGAGGTTTCTGAAAGACCATCTGCAGTGGTTTGCGATCACCATCTATTATATGTTTGATAGAGGTCTACAGGAACAACTAGTTCCTGAGTGTGCATGACCATTATGACATGAAAAGGAGCTTGTTTAAATGATGGTTGTTACTCAGTAGCACTGTTCTCATAATATATTTATAGCCTTTAAAGACAGGGGAGAGTGTTGTGAACCAGTATTAAATAACATAAACCAAGAAATTTCAGTTGCTAGTCTCTGCAGAAGCCCATTCTGACGACCAGTTGAGTTGAAGTATGTCTTTTACAACAAAATGTAGTGCAAATGCTAAGGTGGATATAGCAGCTTATTGAATCCCCATTCTGAGAGGCAAGCACAATGGCTGGGTAGGAGTCTCTTATGTTCTGTAAATCTTTTATAGGAACAGAAGGTTCAGAGTCTGTCAGAAGTCCAGCACGTATCACAAATGATCCTTAAAAACGCACACTTGTTGCTGCTTGCAACGTGTGATTTTAGTTTTCAAGTGAGCTGAGACATGTATTCATAGTTCGAGCTCCTACTGCCAAGCAAAGGAATTAAATGAGTAACATTAATGAATATAATGATTTAATTGTCTACTATATATAGATATGACATTAAACAAATCTTTAAAAACTTGTGTGAGAATGTACCTAATAATTAACAAAATTTAATAAATGTGACTATGATGTATATGGTTCAATTAATTAGGGAAAAAACCATTCTGTAAAACATGAGCAGTTGATGTTAAAGATGTTTCATCAGGATTAGCTTGTATGTTAGGTTAAAAGAAGCAAGTGTAGGAGGAAGAGAGGTCCCACCATATTTAAATTTTTTTAATAAACTCTATGTAAAATCTTTGGATTTTCTTTAAAAGACTTTAAAGTTTGTTTTAGAAAATGTTGTTGTGGTTTAACCCCAGCCCAGCACAAATGTCCACCCAGACAGCAAGTGGCTGTGCAGATGGTCAGAACAGGGAGTCAGTAAGCCGTGCTAGCAGAGGTGGTGCTTATAGCACATGGGGGATTCTTTATTCATTCTGTATAAACTGCTTTCTTAAGAACAGAGTATTTCAAAACCTGTTGGCATCAGTCAGTGCACTTCTACTATTATCATCAACTTCATTCCAACTCAGAGCCTGATCCAAAGCCTATTGATGAAAATGTTGTTACAGCTGAGGTGTAAGGACCTAAACAAGCTGCTCTGAAATTAAATGTACTGCTGCTTTTTTACAACCTTTTTCTTGAGTCCTCTGCTAATTTTGACAGCACCCAGCTCTTGGGAAAACCTTCATTGAGCAAATGCTGATNAGCTGCTCACTCTGCCCCATGGGATGAGGAAGAGACTCAGAGTAAAAGTGAGAAAACTTTAAGACAGTGTAGGAGGTAAAGCAAAAGCTGTGCAGGAGCAAAGCAAACCAAGGAACTCCTTCACTGCTTCCTCTCAGTGGCAGCTCAGCCATCCCCAGCAAAGCTCCATCACATGGCACGGTGACTTGGGAGGACAAACACCATCACTCTGAACATCGCCCCTTTCCTCCTCCTTCCTCCAGCTTTACATGCTGAGCATGACATCATATGGGCTGGAATATCCCTTCGGTCAGCTGGGGTCAGCTGTCCCAGCCTCGTCCCCTCCCAGCTTCGTGTGCCCCTCCAGCCTGCTCTCTGCTGGGTGGGGTGAGGAGCAGAAGCCCCTTGGCTCTGTGTGAGCTCTGCTCAGCAGTGGCTAAAACACCCCTGAGTTATCACCGCTGTTTTCAGCACAGATCCCAAAGGGAAGCCCATAGTAGGAGCTACTGTGAAGAAACTGAACTCTGCCCCAGCCAAAACCAGCACAAATGTCCACCCAGACAGCAAGTGGCTGTGCAGATGGTCAGAACAGGGAGTCAGTAAGCCGTGCTAGCAGAGGTGGTGCNCTCCTTCCTCCAGCTGTACATGCTGAGCATGACATCATATGTGCTGGAATATCCCTTCGGTCAGCTGGGGTCAGCTGTCCCAGCCTCGTCCCCTCCCAGCTTCGTGTGCCCCTCCAGCCTGCTCTCTGCTGGGTGGGGTGAGGAGCAGAAGCCCCTTGGCTCTGTGTGAGCTCTGCTNCTACTGAATCTATTCCAAATGTGTCCCGTCTCTAGCTGAGAAAAATATGACCTTGTCAGAAGAAGGAGCACAAAAAAGTGTTGTGTGCATTTATAGATAATGACATTTAAGTGGGGCAGCAGAACATTCATTTAACTGATGGTTTGTGTACAAATAAAAGATGTAATAGATTTACTTGATATCATTGGTAGATGTGACCTGAAAGGATCTATATTTTGTCTGAAGCTCAAGATGATCTTGTTCCCTTTGAAGAGAATAATGGTAATCAACATCTTGTAGCCCTTGGGGATTGAGGTATCATCCCTCCCCCGAGGACTGGAATTTTCCAACCATTTATTGACATTGATGCTCCCATTGAAATAAATGGGATAGATCATGGGATGGAGGTTATGATTGCTTTTACCTGTAACAGTTTTTACAAAGACATGAGGATGTAATTTATTGATCTGCTAAAAAATGTCAGCACCTTACAAGCCTCATAAGATAGACAGTCCAAATAGTCTGGAAAGATTGAAATGGAAAAGTCATCCCTTCTTACTATTGCTGTGAGACTGATAGAAAATGTTACTGCAAGAGGATGCAGGGCTACTGACTGAAGATGCAGGAAAGAGATGAGCTACAGATCGCTTCTTGGTGTCTTGGTGTCATCCTTCAGAGTGTGTGAACTCAGTGGGTACGAATTGGAGCGTGTTACTTACATATGTCCTGGTCAACAGTCACGTTCTCTGAAATTCTAATTCTGGCAGGGAGATATTCAAGCAAGATGAAATCATTTTTCTCTGTAGGATGCTGTATCATACAAATGCTGCTTCCCTTCTTCAGCCAGACCAATTTCCAGTACTGTCTTCTCTGCAACACAATTAACACATAATGGTTGTGTTCCTGCTCTTACATCAACTCCATTCACAAACTCTCCAATCAACCTCTGCTAACACATGGGCTTGAGCCTGGGCCAAACCAGTTGATTCACTGGGTGGGGAAGATCAGAGGTAAGGGTGGATAGAGCTCTGCTCTTTGCAAGGGAGAGCACAGGGTTCCAGCCCTGTGATTTTGTGCTTCCGTGCGCCTCTTGGGTGCAGTGTTGCAGGGTGACCGTGGTGCTTTGACTTCTCGGGCTGTAAGTTACAACATCTGCCTGGTACTTTCTTGCTTTGAAACCAGCAGTAATAAGAACACTAGCCCCATTATATGCTCTAGAACTGTAAAGAAAAGAGCCCTCAGTAGTCTAATAGCAGTGCAATTGCAAACAGATTTGTATAATCCCACAAAGTATACAAACTATAAATATTATTTTTATTTTAAAGCAGAAATATGAAATGCAGTCACCAGAAAAAAATGGTTTTTCTTTCTGTTCACATGCGTTTGTTTCTTCATCCTTTTGTAACCTCGGTGCGGTAATATCTGAACAGTTTGTTCTACAGCATAAGACATGCTGTGTGAAGAGGCAGGAGCAGGAGCATTCACACCACACCAGGATCTTGACTGGTTGATTATCTCCAGCTACTTAAGATTAAGCAATAAAGAGAGAGGTGCAGGGTATATCCTGGGGATTAATAACCGAGAGGGAGGAGTTAATGGCCTGAGGTGTAGCTGAGGACCATTAACCCCAGCTGGTCATCAATCCTCATTAAAAACCTCTGCAACTCAGTTCAGCAACCACAGTGAAGGGCAAACCAGCATTTGAAGCACCTTTGTGATTCCCCTCTCTGTGGTTTCCTTAAATGAGTTCTATGTTAATTTCTGTCCCTTCCTAGGACGGGTTCCGCTGTTCATACTGCGGCAGAAGTTCTATTCAGTCACGGGTTTATCGGGCCAGTGGAGGTGTAGGAAGTGTGGAGTTTGGACCTTTATGCCCAAATGGAGTCCTCTGTACTACAGCAGCAGAGTAACAGTCGTTTGAGATACTCCCAGCATGTAGATACATGAAAAAGAAGGTAAGTAATGAACTTCATAAAATAGTAGTTTGCAAACCCTGAATTAGCTTTTTAATAATGTAGCAAATCCCTTTCAGTTGCAACAAAGAAAGGGAAGGGCCCTCTGGTTCTTCCAGTTTTGAAGCAGTTAAACTTTTTAATTGTGTTTTTAGAAATTATTCCTTTGTGTCTGGCTGTATTCGTTATATAAACCACCTTCTAATTCTACAATCCACCTGCGTAGCCTTAAAAAGCCACGTATTGCAAATATGTTTCATGCTAGCTGCTGAGTGTCTGCTGTAACTGATTTGGGGTTTGCTTAGGTTTTGAGATGTGTTTGATTTTGTGTTGTGTTCTGTTTGTTATGCTAGAGATTTCTAGAAAGTTAACCTCCTTGTGGAGGAGTCACTACAATTGTTAGCATGGCTTTTAGCATATAATAATCTTGCAGGTATTCCTGGTTGGATGTAGATACTCCTGGTTTTTCCAAATTCAGATTATGTAGTAAGATACGAAGCTCAGACAATATTTCTGAAAGTCATTTTAGAAACAGATGAAATGTCAAAGTCTATTTTCCAGGCCCTAGCCCTGCTTCTGGTGGCAGCGATGCGATGCCTCGGTAATATCCGAGAGCTTAGCTGGCTGAACTCAAGGATAGCTGATTGTCTGTGTTCATTGCAAATGTCTATCTGAAAATCAGCAGAAAAGTCTCTGCAGCCCTTACAACTTTGTAGAGATACCATCAAACGTGATCGGCAGAGTTTTGGGTACTGGAGGCAGATAATAGAAGGGAAGAGTGTAATCTGGCAGCAGCACAGGGAAATCAATGAAGATCTTGATCTTTTTTTTCCCTTTGATTCTAGTGAGAGGCAAATTAGTGTTTAGGCAAAAATGTATGGGTTTGCCCAACAGCGACTGATGAGCTCTGGACCCTGTGCATGGGCTAATAAAATCAGAAACCCTCTTCTTCTGGGGTGTACAGAAATACCCGAGAGATGAGTGACCTGACTATTTGAAATGGGCACAAGGGCACTCCAGTTTAAGAAAGGCTGTTTGTGTTAAAGCCACTCCAGTTTAAGAAGGGCTGTTGGCGTTAACGCCGTTCCCGATGCTGCAGAAAACAGGAGGACCCCCCTTTGCAGAGGGGAGTGAGTAACGTGTGATGAACTGCTCTGATCTACCCCCTTGGAAAGCTCATCTTGCGTCTGGCATGTGGAAAGGGGCCAGTGCTGTTTCTGTGCATCACAGGGAGATTGGCCATGTGAGGAGTGGGAGCTGTACAGCAGAGACTGGGATGAAAGCAGCTCTTTGGATGCAATCATAAAAGGTATGATGTGGTACAGCCTTGTCTTTTGTTTAGAAGACTCAAGGCAAGTAAATATGGTGACTGTAGTAAGTCTGTTCCCTCTCCATGCTTTAAGATGTACGTTCACATGTGGCAGGACTTGACTGTATCTATCCATGTGAGTGAAGGTCGGCGTCCTCAGCCTTGTTTGCAGAATCATCCCACTGAAATAAGGGACCAGTAGAGACTCAGGTTCTGCAGAAAGGTTGAAAAGGTTACTTGGGCCCTTACAAGCTGTATTATAACAGCTGAAGAGAAGGTCTGCTATATTAACTCTGCATCTGGGACATGGGAAGGATTTTTAAGCAGCCCAAGAGCATTTTGAAAGGCATTTCAGAAGAAAAAGATGTAAAAGAAGTTTAGAGAAACTTTTTTCTTGCACAGTCAGAAGTAGTCCACTGAAGTAGTTACTTTGCTCCCTTCAACAGATAGTGTCTTCTCCTACAGTTTTGCTTACGGGAGGCTCCTGAATGCTCCCTAGATGCTACAGAGAAGACACTCTTTGTTGAAGGGAGCAAAGTGTGGCACTTCATTGCACCAGGAGTCTGGATTGCTCAATTTTGCCATTGCTTCCTGGAAATGTGTAGTGGAGAATCAAGCACAGTGCAGTGGAAGCCCCATATGAACGTGGTGCATGAAGAGCTGTGTTTGTGCATAGGGACTAGGTGAGGAACATGGAAATGGCAGTGTCCTTCTGACACTGTAGTACTGAGGATATACCAGTTAACTAAATGGCTCTGACAGATGTCCCTGTGGGTTAGCAAATAATTAAATAATTCTGAGGTCCTTTGGCATCCCTGCCTAAGTCTGCAAGTCACATGCAAGATTCCAGCTCATGCCTCCATAGCCTTTGCACCACTTAATTAGTCCCTACTCCAGGAAACTCCTTTTCCTTGTTTTGATATGACAGGCCTATAGCCTTCAGCCTTTCTCATATCCTTCCAAAAAGCCTTCATCTTCATTAATGTCTCAGCAATTTATTTATGATGCTACAGCTTCGAATGTTGTGGGTTTTTTGGTTTTGTAGGGTTTTTTTTTTGTGTTTGTGGTTTTTGTTGTTGGTTTGTTTTTTTCCTTTCCCCTGTTTTGCTGAATGCTAGTGACGGCATTTTAGTCTTCTTCCGAAGGCCAAGACATCTGAATGTTTTGTGCTGCTGTTCACTTTTCACAATGGCTAGCCACCAAGTCGTGTTTTCCCCTGTCCCCCTACGTCTCTGCCTTGAAGGAGTGGGTGTTTTACTTGGCTCGTGGCTTAACAGCTTCTGTGATTTTCTGATCAACTCACCTTCTATGCTTATTTTAAATAGGAAGTTTCAGTGTTTCTTGTATTCATCCCATTTCAGGCTGGTCACAGGTTTGCTGCAAAGCTTTCTTTAAAAGCAGAAATACATATTCTTTCTTCAGCTTGGCCCCTGAGTATGAAATGATGTTCTGAGTTGGCTTGTGGTTAACCAGAAGCTTACGGCTTCTTCTGTCTTGTTGATCTCTTTATAGTAATTGTGAGCAAGTTGATTGTCTGCCTTTGTGTCTTCATGCTGAGTCATTCTTTCCCTTCATATTCTGATTATAAAAAGTTGACATAATTACATGACAGAAATCCATAATTATGTTTGGGTTTTGTGTGGGGGGGTTTGGGGGGTTATTTATTTATTTTATTTTCTATTTCTCAACTATACCTTTCAACTAGTGGCACTCTGAGACAGTGGTACTCTTGTGCTCTCTTGGCACTGCTCTGCAGAAACTCTGACTTCAGTGGAAATACTCTAGATTTATGCTTATAGTAACAAGAAGAGAAACAAAACCAATGTCTTTCTAGCTAAATGTTTCCATGTGATATTTTGGTGGCCTAGACAATATCACTACTTTTTAACAGTATAAACATTTAGAGTTTCTTGGAGTACACGTGATTCTACTACTTTTATTTTTGTACTTGTGAAGCCTTTTTTATTATCCCATCAAGTCAAGGGGCTCTTCCGAGGGTAGAATGCTTTCCTCACTTCCACCTTTCACAGTATCGTGTTGCATTGGTCATCTTAGCAAGAATATGATTCACTATCAATTAGTTTAATGGATGACATACATTGGATTTATTATAATCCCCAAATAACATTTGAATGTTGCTTTTGTTGTTCCTTGTCTCCCAGCTATGTGCAATAATCAGTCCTATACTTGATAGTTTTGACTGGAGCAGAGTTGAACGGAGCGTATGTAGCTCAGCTGTTTGTGGATGTTAGAAAAACCTTTTCCTGTTTGCATGGTTTGATTTCCCTCTCTCCCCTATAGAGGATCAATGTGCAGAAAATGGCATGCAGAGACAAGATGCTGCTGAGTGTGGACAAATATTTAGAGATAGACAAAACTGGATGTGGTCTGAAGAATGTCACCTTCTTAAGCCTGGAATGTTTTCTTTGCAACATTTTTAGGTCAGCGGGATTTGGGTTCAGCAGGATCTGAGATAAAGTTGACATGAACTCTGGTGCTAAGGTCAGAATTGTCCATCTCTTAGTTCTGCTTTTGAGCTGAGGCTCTTGAGAGCACTGCATCAGTAGTCTCATGGCACTGCTTTTTAGGATTCCTGATTTTGTTGCTGTGCAGCAAACCTGCTAAGCAAACTTCCTTGGGGATGACAAACTTTTGTGGAGCTACTCGGTAACTTGGATAGAATTTCCACACTTTGTATTCCCGTGCCAGGAACCCACTGAGATTGGTTCTCATGTAGGCTTGACTTTGTCCCCATAGAAAGGATCTTAGAGGTCCACAGGTCTCTGAGG
Source organism: Chloroceryle aenea (assembly GCA_013399075.1). Classification (NCBI taxonomy): domain Eukaryota; kingdom Metazoa; phylum Chordata; class Aves; order Coraciiformes; family Cerylidae; genus Chloroceryle; species Chloroceryle aenea. The sequence continues at coordinate 21,970 of VWZY01009357.1, forward strand.
GAGGATTTGAGGAATGGCAAACCTGGGAAGTGTTCCCCAGGCCAGTGATTCTGGGATGGTATGCCTAATGGAGTGGGTTGAAAGCTGTAGATGTTGGGAACCTGCATAGTATGGGAAGGTGACAGTTTCAAATTGAAAGAGGATAGATTTAGATTAGGTATTTAGGAAAAAATTCTTTACTGTGTGGATGGTGAAACACTGGAACAGGTTGTCCAGAGAAATTGTGGGTGTCCCCTCCCTGGAAGTGTTCAAGACCAGGTTTGATGAAGCTTTGAGCAACCTGGTCTAGTGTCCCTCCTATGGGTAGGCAGGGGAGTTGGAACTAGATGATCTTCCAGCCCACACCATTCTGTGATTGTGAAAACTGAGAATAATATTTAACATAATAGCTGATGTTTGAGGAGGAGAAGGAACATTAACAAGGCTTAATTTCACTAAGACTCTGAAGAGTGCAGGGAGTCTTCACTAGGCAGTGTGAAAAAAAATACATGGCTGGGTTGTTTTAGATTTTTGGTCTGTAGAGAGGTTAATACTTCCAGATTTTAGTCTTGCTCACATTGAAGTCTGACCCTTCCTGTGAATGAGAAGCCCTGCTTTTCAGTTACTCTAGGTGCAACCAAATGTCTGAATGTGGTGCACATGAGAATTTTTTTTCCCCCCATGTTTCTGTAGGGATGCAGACTTTGTGGAAGTTTTCTTGTTACTTTTTGGGAACTTTAGATACAATTTGCTGTGTCTTTGACACGTATGTAGGTGCATTCTCTGTTTACATGTGTGGTAGAAAACTTCTGTAGGTACCTATGGAATAAGGTTGTTGTGATACATTTTAAAGGATTACAGCTGTTGGGAGTGCAGGACATCTGCTGAGCAATGGAGAAACTTCTTGGTAGGAGTCAATGGGAGATGTGAGAACACTTTTTAAAAGTTTTTTATAATCAAACTCAGAGGAGAGAGCTAGGATTGCTCTATGTGTTGCAGCATGTACCTTCAAAAAGGAAGAGAAATAAGTCTCATTCCTTTGCTATTTCTGGAGGGCTAAGGCAGTTAGTGACCTGCAACTTCAGTGAAGTGGAAGGATTGCAGTTTGCTAATGATGGTAGTCAGTAAAGCATCTTTCCCCCACCTCTCCCCCTGCCCCCCCCAAAAACCCTCACCAAACAAAACTTCTCTTTTTGAAGAATGCCTTGTAGTATGCAGATGGTTTGACATTAGTATCTACTTCAAACATATTGAGCCTCATAATGCTTCCTAGGAAAGTAGACTCTATTCTAACTTACCCCAGCATAAAACAAGAGTCTCTACAAAGACATGGGAGCTACCATCCTGTGAAAGAAGCAGATCAAAATAGGCTACAAAATATTGTAAATGTTAGAAGACACCAGTGTATATTGTTGATTATAATTCCAGTCACTTGTTACAAACCTCATGAAATGAAGCACCTCATTTATAATGCATACCATGGGACAGCATCTAATTTGGTGACAAGCAGGGAGTGTAGCAAAGATTCAATAGAACTATTTGCTTAAATGACTATGTTGTCATCTAATTACATATATTTTCTAAAGCTTTGTTCTTTAATACACATGTTTTTGTTACTGAATTTCACACCTTCAAAATATCCTGGTAAATAAATGCCCTTTTCTCTGTAAGATGCAAGGTTAGTGCTTATTTTAAATTGTGACTGGTTTTGTGAGAAAGATAAGAAAATCAACATATGCTCTTATCACTCCTCACTTTTGAAGCAACAAAGTGAGGGCTATCCTTGGAAAGTAATTGATATTCCTGTACAGGTTGAAACTGATACACAGATAAGCAGAATGCTCCCAGTCGTTGCTGTAGCTGCAAAAAGCCTTGCTGATGATTGTTTCACCCACTTTCAGACCAGATCTCTGACCCTTTGGACCATTCTTTTGGCTTATTCTGACCATTTCAGATGCCTTGGGCCTAGGTAATTTTTATCTGCATAAGTAGAGTATAAAACTATTGAAGTGATGCTTTCTAGGTTAACACTTTCTACTAAATGATCCTCAGTATAGGTGTGTAAATAAAGGCTCAATTGCATGGAATTATTTTGCACTAAAAATGTGATCTTTACCTTGGATAGCACGCAGACAAAAAGGACACTAAAACTGCATTGCTTGTCTAGCTGAGCCTGTTAACAGCTGCACAGTCTGGTGGAGGAACTTGGAATGAAACCTGGTCTTCACAGACCACTTTGGCTCTTCAGAAACCACAAGGAGTACTTTGGGATGATTGAGAGGTACTACAGTAGTTGTTACTGTCTGAGGCAAAGGCCATAAAACTACAATTCTGTTAAAAGTTTCTTTCCTAGACTTCTGGGAATTAGTTCTGGACTAAAGCGTGATCAGATAAAATTGCAAACTTCTCTGCTCTGGTGTAAATTGGCATGTTTTTAATCACTTGTTTCTGTGTGGGTTTGGCCATGATAATGGTGGTAGTGGCAATGTGAGGCATCCACTGCTGTTCTGGCTCCAGTGCTGAATGTCACCAAATGGAGTGAGCTGTGGGGTTTGTTCCCTGTTTCCATCAGCAGAGTGTTTGCTGTTCCCCTTTGTTTTGCCCATGGAAGCTCATTACAGACCAAACGTTGCAAGATGGGGAGAGTGCTTTTTCCTGAATGGATGTACAAAGCTTGGGACTCAGAGCAAAAACTTGTTCAGATGGGGGAATCTTATATTCTTGTTCTTGCAGAGTTGCTCCTTGGTTGAGATTTGTGCATGCTCTTGGAAGCTGCAAATATTTTGTCTTCTAATTGACTAAATACTTTTATCCCTTGAGCTCCCAGTACACATATACTGGGGAGATTGGGGAAAGAAAGCCCCAATGGCTGGAGAGAGCCAAGTGTTGTACCAGTCTTCAGAAAAAGTTAAGTACAACACAGGAAACTTCAGACTCATCAGTCTCTTTTCACCCTGTGAGAAAAGCATGGAGGGACTCCTTGGAGCTCTGTGCACAGAAGTTAAGAGGAGATGATTTGGAACCATCAGCATGGACTGGCTCTGAGGACAATCTCTCTCCCTGTGAGAACAGTCAGGAAGTGGAATAGATTGCTTGGAAAGGATGTGAAGCTCTATCCTTGGAGGTTTTCAAGACTAAACAATCAAGTCCTTGAGTAATCTGGTCTGATTCTAGCTGACCTTTTGAGAAGGTGGTTGGACTAGAGGCTTCTTGTGATCCCTTCCCACCCGAATGAGTCTGTTATTCAATGACTCTCTAATGCACAAGAAGTCAAAGGTGGGCAGATTAATGTATAAGTTGTATGGTAGGGTGAATAAACAAAGCAGAGGCTTTATCTTAATTACATGAAGATGCAAGCCTGATGGTCTGTAGCCATACTGCTGTTGGAGTTTGGGAGTTACCCAAATGCTGGTAGGAAAACTGCAGGTGATGAGAAGCTGAGGAGCACAAATCTTGCTGCATGGTCTCTTTCTTGTCTAAAGCTTTTCTCTGTGATTTCCACCCCTACCCTCCCTCTAGTGAATTTTGTTGTTTGAAGGCTTACACTGTGTAAGGGATAGAATTGCAAACAGGAAGACAGCAGGTAAATCTGTGTGGGATTTTTAAATGGAGTGAATGGCATTAATGAACATATGACGTGGCCATTTGTCAGAGTTGGGATGGAGGAAGACAAATCACAGATTTGTAACTTCGAAATTAATGCAGTCATGCAAAACTTCTGTTATGTGGACTCCAAGGATCTATCTACAGTTGAATTTTTATCCTGTGATTGGCATTACACAGATGGGAAAAGGGGATAATATGGTGAGACAAGTGTCAGGACATGAAAGCATAGGAAAGTGTGCTGCTACTGGCTTTCCTGGTTTTGTGCTTGTCACAAATGGTGCTATTCATAGGTCATCTGCAGGGAGACTTTACTTGACATTGCAGAAAATGTTTTCTGCGTTCAGTGTAGGAACATTCTCTGTAACACTCTTCTACCTGATAGCAGTTCTGGACATAACACAGTGGTGGTAGTTTAATTGTTTACCGAGTATGGATCTTGCATGAGAAACCTAAGACAGCTTGGACTAAAAATAGTGCCACTCCAGTTTCTTGATGAGATGCTTTTTAAGAATTACAAATGCAGGGACTACAAAGGCGCTTTCAGTTTGCACTCTTCAGTGAAGAATCTGAAAAGGCTGTTCATCTTAGCTTTGTACTGTGGAAAAAAAGAGATTCCTTTAGAATTAGGATTTATAAATAATCTGGAGTTCGGTTCTTCCACCAACCCTGTGGAATGAAGCTGTTTGCCAGGTTGCTTGAGGAGAGAACCTTTTTTGCTTGGGCTTTTTTTGTCTTTTTCTTGGAAGGACGCGTGCACCGCAGTTATACTCTGCATGTGGGAACCTAAATACATGATGCAGCAGGGAACAATGTGAATTTGGAATGAGTTGGAGCCGTTGTGTTCCTCTGTCAGCTCCGATGCTGTCTGAGCAGTCTGTTCGCAAAGAACCTGCTCTTGCCCAGAAGCTTGTCACTCCAGAAGTCCTTTCAGAGAGTAAGGAGCAATGAATTGCTTCCCATTACTTCAGAGGAACAAATAGACTACCTCTGGACTATTTAATTCATCTATTTTCTTAATGTCAATAAAAGTATAGCAGGCTTGCGTAGTTGCTCTATGGGATGGAGGGAAGGGGCTTATGTGCTGTGGGATTTGATGGCTGCAGCTCTGAGGGAAGCCCCCATCATCTCTCCCAAGGGCAGATACCTTTTGTGGAGTGGTGTCAGTGGGTTAGCTGGAAGAAATCCTAGTGTTTCCTAAAAAGGGAGCTTTCTGAAAAGTCAAGTGTTTACAGGCAGAGGGAATTTCTGGAATAACAAATTGGTTCCAGATTGTTTCAAGGAATGGGTAAGGAAAGTTCATGTGAGTCCTTGCTTTGACTCTGTGTCAGCGCACTGGTGTTGAGTTTCTGCATAGCTCCCATTACTGTTACTCCTGAGGATTCTTAAGGTTTGCCACACTAAGATAACTTGTGTTCTGGCTTTCAGAGAGGTAGAGCATGGGGGGCTATAGTCATGGTAGTGTGACATCTGTGGTCAAAGAGGAAAAGAAACCCAGACTCCTTGTTATCTAAACTATCATCTTTCTTGGGGGAATCTTGAGTCTTACCCTGTTCAGTTAATATTGTTGGCAGAACTGTTCATTGTATTGATGTAGAGGTTTTTCTGATGTGAAATTAGACTCGGTGACACTCTATGTTGGATCATAGTAGATCACAGTAGATCAGTCAGTAGATCACAGCCCCCTTCAGGCCTCAGCTGCACTGAAACACTTTCCTTATTGGAATGTGGACATGAAGTGAGTTGAGACAGTAGTAACAAAGTCCTTGCTGTGGTCCCAGACTGCATCATCAGTGCTTGAAGTGTCTTAGGATAATGGTGACAAGAGTGGCCTCACACAGAACCAACAACATATGCGTTGAAGTTGCATTGCAGGTAGGATATTAAAGGCTTTTGTTGCTACATGGCATTTTATTATTGCATAGCTATTAACTCAGTAACTCAGCAGTGGGGGTGTAAGTGCTGGTAGCATCTGAATAAATAACACTTAGCGTTCTGCTTGTAGTGTTCAGAAGAATGTTCTTTTTAGCTCTGGGGATCCTTTGTTTCTCACTCCCTGGGTCTGCATCTACTGGTTTTGGAGAAGGGGGGGAGGGGAAAAAATGGTGAAGGGGAAAAAAAAAAAAGCCAAGGTAATTATCTCTGTTAATAGTCTGTCTGCTTGTGCTTGATTGAAATGCAGCCTGGCTCTCCTGTATTATTGATTTATTCCCAAAGAGAAGTTCCAGTTGTCTACAAAGCCAACACCTTTGGACAGGCACCATCTGGTCAACAGCTTATTAACTCCCATGGTTCTGCCTGATTCTACCAGTAGAGAGACCGGTCTGAGAGAAGGCAAACTAGAGGGATGCTGCCAGGGGCCCCAAGATCTCTCTTCCCTAAAGAAAAGTGAATTCTGTGCAGCTTCCCTAGCGGGTGCCATGTAAGAGATAATTAAAAGGGTACGGAGGAAAAACAGCTAATTAAAGAGACTAAGCACGGAGTCCTCTGATTCTTTAGGCTGGGCAGGTTTTCCTGCAGGGAGGCCACTTCAGTTGCCCTGTTCCGAACCCGTGTGAATGCTCATTTGAATCCCAGTGCAAGTCAGGGCTTCTGTTCCCTGTGCACCCTCATGCCTGTGGGATTTGCTGCCTTGCCTGAGCTGGCCTGACATTCCCCAGTGGCTTTACCCTCCTCCTTAGGTGGACTCCACTGACGAGAGTTTGTAACAGATGAGTTTTTTACTGCAGAGGTCCTATGAGGGCAGATCAGATGATCTATGGTGTGCAGGTTGGAAATCTGTTGCCCTATTGATGCCACATATAAAAACAAGCCAACAAAAACCTTTAAGAAAGGTAATCTAGAAGGTAGTCCAAAATCGTTGCTGTCTAGAAGAGGGGTGTTCGTTGGTGGGGTATTTAATCATGGAGCTATACATAGGGAGCTTTAATTTCTCTTGGGAATTCATATGAAATAAAGGAAGAATCTGCTCTATCGCTGTGTGCTCCACCTGTCTCCATAGGGATCTTGCTGCACTATTAAATTGAAGGAATGTGGTTGGCTTTAGGAAAGCAGTAGAGAGGGTACTTAGAAATGACAGTATAATCTTTCTGAAAACTTTCTTTCCACAAAATCTTCTGAAAATTGGGAATTTAACAAAATAGAAGAAGTTGCAGACTGTTTTTACAGAAAGATGAAAAGTAGGATAAGTAACTGTTATGTGATCACTGCCTTACTCCTGTTTAAAGAATGTGATATTTTTCTCTGTTATCTGGCACTAAGTGGTTCCATTGCTGAGCACTCTGGTCCAAAAATGTTTTCTTTGTTTGAAATTCTCTGACAAAAACTTAAAATGAATCCTCAGATCTTTCCAAAACTACAAGTCTGGTAGAAAAGCATATGTTCTTTGAATTCTATTCCAATGTTCAATTATGTTGAAGATTTGGCGGGGGGGAACCAAACCATAAATGTTGTTTGTGAGCTTGTTATACCATAACAGTGTATGGTCACAGTTAAATCCTCCTATTGTTCTGTCTTAAAACTGTACAGTACTTGTCCTCACCTGCTTGCACTTGTTCAGAACAAATTTCCAAAAAATGATTTAATGGACTCGGGTACCTTTTCATTTTCATTTTCTTTTTTTCTAGAGGGACTTTTGTATTTCTACCAAGCAAAACACACAGCAGAATTTCTGGTTTTCTGGCACTGTATCTCCTGCTGGGGAATGAATGGTACAACTCATAATCACTAACATTGTGCACAGATGCTCAGAGAGATGATAGAAACAGAAAACTGACCGTAAAGCAGCTGCATTTTGGTGTGATTTCCCCTAATGCCGGGTACTCGGAAGTTTTCTGTTCTCAGTAATTAAACCAGGGAACATTACAAGGGGAAGGCAATGGCTGAAATGACAATCAGTAAGTTATTTTCAAAAAGGTGTGGGTATGCAAAATATTTTACTCTGCAGGCTTGATTATTCTTTCTGTCTCTGATCTGTGCAGGGAAAAAAAAAACATGTTACCAAATAAAGGCTCGATAGTATTGTCTTCCTCTTCAACCTGCACCCTTTGCAGCAGCATTTTTACCATGTTTTACAGTTGTGGTTGAGCACGAGGATTGGCCAGAAATGTGCAATTGAGGTGACCTTCCATTTGAGGTCACTAGTTTAGTCCTCATGAAATCATCTGGGATCAAATGGCATACTGAAATAATATCAGTTAATGTTTGGTGTTAAGCAGTTTTAATATATAGTGCATACTAAGAACCTGCAAATCTGCACAGATGAGCAAACCACAATTAGTCAGCACAGCCAGAAGATCTAGTACTGAGCTAATCTGCCCATTCAAGTAAACAGGAACTATACTTGCCCTGCTTGGTGTTTTTTCTTGAAAGGACTTATGCCAAAATATTGCCACATCATCCTGAGTATTGCTGGAGCATCATGTGTCATGGGCACCAAGGAGGGCTGAGCAGGTGCTCTGTGGAGAATGTGATGCAAAGGTTTAATTTTAATGATGATTTTATGACGGGAAAAATGAGAGTATCAACTTGTGTAAGAAAATTATATGCTTGCTCATTGTCACATTTGTGGTGATAATTAGGACATAGAAATCTTACTCTAAAAGTTGAGGATTATTGAAAGTGTGAATGCCTGTATATAAATTCATAGAGGTAGGGACACGATTACATCCTGCTGCCTCTGTCAGCAAGCTTAGCAGTGTTCACCTGTGCAATATTGTTTTGGAGGACTATAGAACTGGATAGCTAATGAGCAGTATAAAAAGACAACGGCTTGTTTATTTGCTTTTAGATGGCCGTGTTTGTCCACAAAACTTTTCAGATTAACACTTTTTTCACCTTCAAATATGGAATAGTGTCTTGGATAATATTTCAAGCAAGAGTAAGTGCAGGAGTTGTACTTTTCCTTTCCTTCGAAAGCTCATTTCAAATTAGTTGCTATAGGTATTAGTGCATGTCTAGATAATCTGCTGTTTGCTGCTACAGAAATGTTAGAGCGAGTGCCTGTAACTTGAACCAGGCCTGGTAAGGCCCATTAGGTGTAATTCTGTGGAAGACCTTTTTCACTGATTTGGTAGATTGATGGTGGTTGACTCTTCTATGCTTTAAATTCTTGCCTGATGCTTTCCAAAATTACAGGCAGATCTTGAGTATTTGGATATAGGGGTGAGATTGCCAGGTCCTTGCTCTGTGTTCATGCCTCCATTCATACTAGAGATCAGAATATATAATGATGGATAACCTTGACATTTTGGCTAGGTCAGAGTCTAACATGTAAAGCTTGAAAATTCTTAGTTAATTCTTTCAAGTTCTGTATTGCTAATAGACTTGAGGACCTCAGTAGCTACTTGTGTACCCATTGTTCAACCCTGTGTTTTCTCAAATGCTTGAACCTACCCAACCTCCTGATAGTGTCCTCTCTGACCAGTAAATAACGAGCATCACATGGCCAGCTCTTGGAACCCAGTCCCTGATGTTCCTGACACTGACCCGAGTTTGCATTAATTCTGTTCAGGGGTTAAACTGCAAGACCTGAGAATTTGAGACCTAAAATGCAACTTTTATTTAGTTCCTTAGAGTAAGAAAACATTCTATTAACTCCAACCAAGCCAAGCACAGATGCTCTTAAGTCTGGCCAGTTTCTGTAATCTCAGTTTTGGTGTCAGGGCCAGGTTTCCATTGGCCAATCCAAAAAGATAAATGAAACACACATGAGGTGTCTTAGGCCAACAGGTGTTGGAGCTGCTTTTATGATGTGATGCTGGAGAAAACAAAATACCTCAGACAATTATATATCAACCAGTTGTTCTGACATGAAGCTCTGTTTTCAGTCTTCGAAAAGGCTGCTTTGGAAGACATTGCAAGGCATTGCAGAATGTCTTTAAGTGACAATTATTTAGAGAAGTTACTGCCCTCATAATGTAATTTTCCAGTGTCAGTACATAATTAGGCAGGGTGAATAAAGAAGAGTCCCCATTGTGAAATACTGAGAAGCTGCTGTGCCCCTCCCAGTCCAATGCTGCTGAATAAATCAAATTTAACTTCCAGTTGTGCAACTTCTGACTTTCTGAGCTTTGAAGCCTGTACCGAGTGTGCTGAACAACTGGTCCAGCTGACTTCTGCCTTTGATCTTCAAGGATCCCTTGGAAAGATTATCTACGGTTTAAAATTTTTTTGTTTCTTTTTTTTTTTTTCATATTTAGTTAAATCTGAACACTGCTCTTGAAACATAACGCCTTCATAGAGCTTGAAAGTCCAAGTTTTCAGTAGTAGCAGCAGCACAAGCTGCTGAAAGTTCCATTTTTTCACCACTGGTGTGTCTCAAACCCAATGTCCCCCTCTTTGGGGGATGTCAGTACCTTTGTTGCATCAAGTCCTCTTAGGTGATGGAGATTCCTATGATTTAGATTGTTTTAAAGAGGCTGAACTATCAAGCAGCTATTGGATGCAGTTGTAAATGTCTAATCCTATGCTAAGAAATTGGCAGACTTCTGTAGGTGACAATTCAAGTTTCTCTTTGATAACACCTTCCAGTTGCTATTAAGCTCTGCCAGTTTTCAAATGTGAGCTGTGTCAGTGTAAAGCTTTTATATTCCATTGCTTTTTTTTCCTAAGAGGTCAAGTTTAGCTAATGGTCACGGATTTGTTTAAGCATCCTTAAGAGCACTCTTGTTTGCTGTCTGTGTTTGTGATGGTTTGTGTGACCAGTCCCTCAGCAGATACAGCATTTGCTTATTACAGGTCTTAGCAGCAATTCTAGTAATAGGTTTTCAGGATGAGGAGGTGATATTTGAAGATAATCTATCTCTTGCTAAATCGGTAAGCATGTCAAATCTTTGTGGAGAAAGAAATGTTCCTGTGCTTGCTTTCTGTCATAGAAAATAAATTTGCTGTTACTTCTCTGAAGTGAGCTCATTGGAGGAAAAACAAGCACTTCAGGCTAGAGGGTGTTGAATGCAGTGTGGAAATGGAACCTACCAGAGAAGCTCACCTTACACTGGAGGTCCCTTTGTGATGGGATGGTTGGAGGATGCCTTGGAGTGCTGCTCGAGTGGTTGCAGGTTCTTAATGCCTCTGAAGACCAGCCTGCAAGTGTCAGATGAGAGGCTTGTTTTAGCAGCCAGCAGTGGCCCATGGTGCTCATGCTCCTCTGCAGAGGCAAAGCCAGTAACTGACTAACCACAGAACTGCTGCTTTACGGAGCTTTCTCCATGAACAAGGTTTTGTAACCGGTGTGTTAGACGTGGCAGAGATGATGGTGGCCTGGGCAACAATCCTAAACGATGTTGAAATGAAGAAGCCAGCCAGCTATTGGTAGAGCAGCACGTGGACTGACAGTATGAGCCCTTGGGGCTGGTTTGACAGTGCCTGTGTGTGGTGGGCTGTTGCAATAGGGCTGTTGTCACTCCCTTGGCTACCTAGTAAACGTCTTGTGCTGTGATACAGAGCCACCTGTAGAGGTGGCAGTTCTGTGACTTCTGATGTTTAAAAGTTTGTTCATCAAATGCTTGAACCTACCCAACCTCCTGATAGTCTCCTCTCTGACCACTAAAGCATGAGCATCATATGGCCAGGTCTTGAAACCCAGTCCCTGATGTTCCCAATGGTGAAGAATGATCATCAGGATGACCCCTTTTCTGGCCAGAGGAGTGTGATCATACTCTTCAGGTACCTGTGCAGGTCCCCTTCCCCCGTAACTGAAATTTTAGGGTGAGATGAATCACTGTCTGGAGATGCTTCTCTCTCTGAGGCAGCCTAGATGTCTAGTTTAGATTAGATGCCTGACTTTTAGACAGCTAAAGATACTGAGATGAATGAAATTCTCTGCACTATTTCCTCTTAGTGCTTGGAGAGTATACCTACATGCTACAGGAGATCTTGTTCCTGCAGGACTGTGATAAATAAGAAATGAGGGACTGATCTTTCTCTTTTGGATAAACACAGAATCAAGGTGGAAAAAAAATAAAAATATATAACCCTTTCTTCTAGAGCAGGCTTCATTTCTCAGTTTCCAAGTCTTTGCCTTTGTTGGAAGGGATGATATGCTTGCAGCTGCACAGCTATGGATTGCATAGTATCCTCTGTGTAGCATGCCTGATTGAACTGGTCTTTTGAGGTAGTGTCTCCTCATTTTGTCTAAGATGTACATTTTTTTCTGAAATGTTTAAAAAAACTTGTGAAAGGTATTAAGACTTAGAAGAAGCCTCTGTACAATTAGAACTATCAGGGTGTACTTCAGAGATAACTGCCTTGTATGAACACAACATATATCAATTTTGATCCTAAAATTAAGTATCCTGAGTTAAAGTAACTTGGATTGGAAGGATATATGCTATGGTTGATGCACAAGAGCTCTTGTGGTCTCCATCTGCCCTGTTTGCTGGGACACTCCTGGAAACAACATGCACTTGCTACAGTCTCAAACATAACTTTGAGTTCTGCTTGATCTTTTATAAATGGTAGGATTTGCCTTATCATTAATCAAACATGAGAAAAGATAAAATTTTAAGGACTGTGCGGATTCCTTGGGGGAGGAGCATAATTAGAGCAGAATTTAACACAGCTCAGTGGTTTTGAAAGCAAATTATCCATCCAGAATATCAGAGCTTAAAATAAAAATGCACACTGATCAAACACCAACAAATATGAGAAGCCCTGCAAACGCAGACTGCTCCTTTTTCTCTACAGAAATGCCTGTCTACAGTCTTCCCTTTGTTTATAGAACTGTGTCCGACCACTGCAAGGCTGGAGATCGTGTTGGTGTCTTTGCTGTTTGTGTATCTTCTGTCAACTGTCCCGATTCAAAGCAGCCTGTGCTGTTTTGAAGTAATACATGACTGTGGTGTCAGGGGGACCTGTTAAACTGTGTCTTAAATTTTCATAACTGGAGAAGACTTGGGTCCTTAGAATTAGTCATGTAATACATTAAAATACATGCACAGATATGCTTACATGTGAAACCCTTGCATACCTTACTGTTTTGCCCCACCAGCCTCAGATAAGGTAGTTTGAGGCATGAGAGTTTAGCACTTTATGTAGGCTTCTAATTCATGAGTGGTCATAGAATAAAGCTGATGTACTCAAAATAGTACGTGGAGAAACAACTGCCTTTGGTAAAACTGTTGGAATTTCTCTAGGGCTTGTTTCTCCATTAAAAAAACAAACCAAACAAACAAAAAAAACAACAAACCCACAAACCAAAAAATAAAAACACACAAAAAAACCCAAGCAAAAAATTCTCCAAAAGTTAGCAAACTACAAACATAAAAAAACCAACTGCAAACCACAAAACAACAACAACAAAAACGCACCCAAAAAATAATAATCTCAACCAAACACCCAAATGAAAAAGAGTACTTCTGATGGCATTACAGCCCAAGAAAGCATGATCTGGAAAAGAAAAGGATGTCCAAGAAAAGGGAAACAATCCAGTGGGTCTTCTGGCTGTGATACTATTCACTGAAGTCCTAGGTCACCGTCAGGAAGAGGGTTGGTGGAACTCTTTGGCTCTAGAAACACTGAAACCTGCAGGGTTGGGTATTTTTACCTTCACGATCCACAGCAGAAGTACCAGGTCTGCTCTGCTCTTACCGACTTTTCAGAAACATGAAGACTGGACTTGAATTTCTTCATGTTGTTTCTGCAGATTTCCTGATGCCTCATGGGACCACCCTACATGTTTCTTAGGATGTGTCATAGAGCAGCAGATAGCTTCTCCCGTTCAGATTCTTTAGTGGTTTTTAGGGGGAATCTTGAGCATCAAATTAATGGTTGCAGGGTCTAAAAATAAATGAACTGAATACCTTAAACACAGCCTCCAAATGGCACTGGCACCATGAACTTTCAAAATGGAACTACAATCCTGCATGTGTTTGGTGCAGAGCTACTGGATTTATGCATGTGTGGCAAGGCCAAGCAAAGAAAGGGTTTGGCTGGTTGCATTTCTTAATCTTTATTTATTTATTGGTTGCTGGATGGCTTTTTTTTTTTTTTTTTAAATCTCCTTTTCCTATAGGTCTCTGTGGTTTGACTAAAACTTTATAATCTGTACACAACAGATGCTTCTGAGGACTCTAGTGATGTTTGAAGATTGCCAGAGGGTATGATTTATAGCAGAACTTAACATTTAAGACCTTTGAAATGAGAAATTAAGAACCAACCTTTGTGATGATGCGTGCTAAACATTGGCGGTGAATTCTTGGGAATATAGGAACCCGAATCTTCTTGTGTAGCACCAGTGCCTCTGGGCTGCCTGCTGAAAGGGAGGATGTGTAGGAGAGAGAGCTAAAATGTTATTTTCCCTGAATTTTGTTGTATGTCACCGCAGGATGATGTGGTGTTGTGCAAAGGTCTGAGCTAACCTCAGAGAAGGAAGATTGTGTGTTGCAAGCACTAGAGCTGCCTTAATACCGTGTTGTCCTCGAGCTAATTAGATCAGCTGAGAACAGGCAGCTCATGATGTCACCCTTGTGCCAGTTCCTCAGTGGCTCTTCAAGCCACCCATTGTGAGGGACCTTATCTGCCAAGGGATGTCAAACTGGGAGGCTGCACCAGAGCAGAAGACATGGGTGTTCTGAAATGCTACTAGATAAGGGGTCTTGAGCTGTGGGAGGAGCTCTGCAGCCTTTATCCCACTTTCAACCGTGGTGTGCCAAAAGCAGCTGGATCAAAGATCTGTGTGATCATCCAGTGTGCGCTCAGGAGATGCTATCAGCAGCACTGCCTGTTGCTGCATAGTCTGCAGTGCTGAGCCCATGAGCTGGGAGCCCACTGCATAACTCTTCTCTAGGGGCTCAACTGTGAGAATCTGTCTTGGTGGCAAAGTGAGCAAAATAATGGCAGATACCCTGGCACCATATACCTGCAAAAACATTGGCTTCAAGGCCAGCAGGAGGCAGTGAAAACCTGTAGAACATTTCTTCATTGTCAATTATTTTTTTTAATCCATTTTTTTTCCTCCACAGTGGCAAGGTGTCTATAAATCTTGTCCTTTTAATCAGTTTTTCAGAATAGTACATTTCAGAATCTTAGTAAAAGTCAATACAGGAAGAAGTGTGGGATTCAGTATAAAAAAAACCACCTTAGGTTCTAAAGAGATGTAAGCATTTTTTTGAGTGAAGATCTGTGGTTTTGGAATAAAGCAGCTCACATGTGCTTCCACCAGACCGGGTGCACAAATGTGGAAGCTTATAAATATTTATGCAGATCCCATACCTCATGTATTGAGGGAGTCTTTTGATTTAATGACAAGTTCATCATGTTCTGTAATGGGAGAAAATGGACTCATGGCTTCACTTGGGACACTATGCACTGGGAACAATAAGAACAATGCTGTAATTAGAGATACTCTTTAATTTTATTTTCTCTACTGCAAAAGGGTCAGCTGCCAGTAAATGTAGAGGGTTGGAAAGTGTCCTAATAAATAAAAACTGCCCTGATAAATTTTGAACACGCTAGTGTCTTTCAAACAGGGTATGGCCATTCTCACGTAAATTGCGTAGAGTTCAAAGCCAGGAGAGATGATTACAATCCTATCCCTGCAGTATAATGAAAAAAAATCTCTGTAAAAGAACCTCTATAGTGCTTTACCCAGGTGTTTGTTCAGTCAGGTGTATCTTTGGAAGAAGGTAAGCATATGGTTTTGGAAGACCTAGTCTTTAATTTATTTTTCTCTTAACAGAGAATCCTCTTGCATGCTTCCCAAAACGAGGTGTTACATTGATTAATTTAGCAGATTAGTACTGTAGTTCCTTGATCTGTTTTATCTGGCATAGTTTTATGTGACTGCTGAAAAGGGCGTTCCCACTGTCATCTAGCTGCTTACTTCTGCCTTTCCTTTGTGCCAGGGCTGGGTTTTGTGCTTTCTGGGTGAAACTCAAGTAGTTTGTTGCCAGATGAATCTCCTAACCTGCAGAAACCAACCAAAAACAAAAACCAAACCCCACACAACTACTTGTTCTGCTTCCTCAGTTCTCTGGTTTGGTTCCTCACACAAACAATAGTACTGATGCAATGGAGATAGTGGGAACAAATGGCTGTAATATGAAGGAGGAAGATGGGACTGGCCCATTTAATCAGCAGCACTGAGCAATGACAGATTAAATGGATTATGGAATTATGGTATGAAACATAACAAGCAAGTAGCTCACAGCTGACACTAGACAAATTCAGATGTGCAAAAGGTACTCATATGGCCAAAGAAGATAAAGAATCCTTTGCTATCTGACACAGTCAGTTGGAAAATTTTATTTCAGAGGTAGAGAATTTTGTGACCCTTGCAGAGCATAACACATGTCTGACAGTCTGCAGTGAATTCAGAATTTCTTTAAAATCAGGACTAGCAATATTCCTACAGAGAGGGTGGATGCTTAGAAATTGAAGGATACTGTAGGGGGGTGGGGAGGAAGGGGTAAAGAAGAGACTGCGGAGTCCTGAATCCTTATCCATGCTGTGCAAATCTTACTCTGTAGAGGACCAGACTGTTGTTTCTGTAGTTCAGATTCCCCTGTCTGCTAACTTGGTCAAGAAGCATTTTTCCAGGCTTGCACCTAGCTTGCTTACTTCCTCTCTTTGACACTCATCGATGTGACAAAGCAAGATTTTCTCGTGGGCAGGTTGGTTTAATGCAGGCTGGGTTGAAACTGTGGGAATGTGTAATATGTGTTTGCAGAGAGATGTTTCTCTGCAATGTTTTCTTTTGCTGTAATAGGAAACAAGATACATGAGTGCTGACAATTGGAAGAGATCAGACAAAATCTCCCTTCTTTATTTTAACCATCCATACCTTGCTGAAGCAGAATTGGATGGGACTGACTTCCTTCTGAAGAGCAGCTGGCAGATAACCAACATGTTATTGAAGAGCTCTGATGATGACTACTTTCATCAAACCCATTGTTTTCTAGCAGGGTCAAACTCCTATTAATATCAAAGCTATTAGATTAATCCTCACATAACAATATGGTTTGTACCCTTTGTGCTGCACCTGTATTGGGCTTCAGGCATAAAAGTAGTGTGACAACAGGCAGACTGTTCCAAGAAATTTGTTAGTTCTACATCTGTGATGTTAAATGCCCTGCAGTCTTTTGGTAACCCTACTCTATAGCTTTCTTTAAAAATCTATCTGTATCTTAGGGGTGAAATTTTGGACTCTGAAGTTGCTATTAAATGTTTTAATATAGTGAAGCTATGATTTCTTCAAGATACAGCAAACAGCAGAAGGTGCAATGGCCTCAGGTAATTAGTCTTGTTTTAAACTTTTGCTATGATTTAACTTCTGTAAGAGTATACCTTCTATCATCACTAGTTCCTTGGCATCTTTTCATGCAAGTCAAGGAAGATGCTACTAAGCAACTCTGAACTTTTCTTGTCTTTCAGAGGATGACAGGTAATTCCCTCCTGAAACCTGGGCACTGAGCTCACAGGGCACTTTGCCAGCATTGCATAGCTATTTTTTATAGCTATCTGTGATTCTAACATGACTCAGTATCAGCAATTGCAACTGTAGGCTAGAGAAGCGTGCAGACACATGCTTTCTGGCTTGGCTTTTTCCCTTTTTTTTTTTTTTTTTTGAGATCTCTGAAGTCAGCCTAAACTCTGAACACATTTTCATCACTGATGTTCTCATTGAGTCCAACAGGAACCTCACTGGGTCTCTCTGAGAAATGTGCTTGTATATTTTTTGAATTTAGTAAACAGTGTGGCTTTCCTTATATTTTTTTTATATGGAGGTATCCTTTGATGCCTTCAAACACAGATGTAGAGAGGGGCAGTATCAGAGACTGGAGAATAAGACCCCCCCAAATATACATGCACAGTGACACACAATAAAATGAAGTGAACATCTTCAGCTGCCCTGAAAGCAAGTAGTGCAAAAAAGGATGCTCATGTGCATGACTTGCAGGGTGCTGCCTCTGGGAGAAAGGTAGGACAAAGTTTGCATGCTGTTTGCCATCCAGGCAGGACAAGCTTGGAGAGGAAAAACTATTTTGGAAATGTTCTTGCTGCTCTGTTTGATGAGGCCATGGAGGCAGGTTGCAGCATGCTGTGATTTGGCTTTTGGTTTGCTTTTCTCCCTATCTACCTGGGAGTTATTTTTGTGTTGAAGAACCCATTCCAGCAGGATGAGAGAACCCCAGCTGCTTTGCAGGGGGCCTTTCTGGGAGTTGGAAGGAGGCAGTTAAATGACTGGTGTATGGTTAATAAACCAAAATTGCTGGGATTGAGTGGATAGCTATCAAGACCCTTGGCCTAAAAATATGCTTACAGGTCAACGCATGTGTTGAAGGAAGTCACTGAACTGGTTTTGCAAAATGGTTTGCTAACCAGGCTGTGAATCCACCTTCGTGATAGAAAGGTTGGAAGTTTATCCCTTGAATAAAATGGGTCCGGTGATGGAGTCCTGAAGCCCTGTTTCCTTGGGAACTGTTACGGGGAAAAAGAGGATCTGAATCTAGAAAGCATTCCTGTCTGGAGACTGGAATACAAGGAGGCTTACAAACTGCCTACATTCTTCTGTGGAAGCATTTTGCATTCTTGATTCGGGAACTCAACCAGCTCTGTGTCCGTAGATATTCGTGCTGGTAACAGAAGCTAATTTTAAGGAGTCAGGTTTGTCAGTGTCCTGATCAAGCCAACTTTCAGAATTAAAAAAAAAAAACAACCCCAAAACACACAAACCTTCCTTTCTCTCAAAGCTCTGCCCTTTAATCTCACTTAGATGTGCATGGTTTGGCTTTTGCTTGTGTTTTTTGGAGCACTTCATTATTTGGAGGTTTTTGCTCTTGCACATTTGCCTGTTCTATAATCTCTGTGCCTCCTGAACAGTACTTCAATTCTTAAGTTTTCAGAGCTTGCTTGTAAGCCCTTTTAGCATTAGTGGTGCTTTTTAGTCAACATGTAAGCAGAAAGAATTTAGTAAGGTTTTCCTAAGTGGATCTTAGCTGTGCAGCCTGGATATGAAGGGCTTCTCTTCCACTTTCACCTCTGTTTATGACAGGTAAGATTAAACAACAACTCTGTGTCAACAGTCTGACTCCGAAATGGCCACACTGAGAACACCTCTATAAATATTCCTCAGCACTGGAGGTCCCAGATTTTCTGATCTTTCCTGTAGGTTCTCATCAGTGTGTTTCAGCTGGTTGTGGAGAATAGGTTAAGCTGCAAAC
This sequence comes from Chloroceryle aenea, assembly GCA_013399075.1. Taxonomy (NCBI): domain Eukaryota; kingdom Metazoa; phylum Chordata; class Aves; order Coraciiformes; family Cerylidae; genus Chloroceryle; species Chloroceryle aenea. The sequence goes on from VWZY01009357.1 coordinate 40,713, forward strand.
ACCCATATGGCGTGCAGAGCTTGAGCAATCTGATTTGTGCTCATACCTGATATTTCTTCGCCTCCTCATCTTCTACAGACTGGTTCCAATCAAATGGAACTGCTGAGAAATGGTTGTTGCTGGGGTTGGTAAATGAGATATTTACATGCTGTTAAAAATGAACAAAAACTCGGTGCGCTTGCAAGTGCTTAATGTGTGTGGTATGCAAGCAATGGATCATTCTGTTGCCAAACATTTTGGTGCTGAATGCTGTTATGACTTGATTTATATGTGACTGTTCAAGTTGACTGGTATAGTTTAGTATATTCTGGTTAGACTTGCTATCCAATCTTGCAAGCCTTTTTTTAAAATGATTATTATTTTGGAAAAAAAAAAAAGTAAGTAATATGAGCATGACTTCATTCCCCTAACGATTTTCCATTTGGAATTATTGATGGAAGTGGTAATGCAGTATTCTCCTGGAAGAACCTGTGTGTAATTTGAAGTCAGTTACTCTAATCAAACAGCAGATTGGGACTGGTGCGCTTGCAGCACATTTCAATTTGCATTTCTCTGTTGTGCCAGATAGTGTCCAGCACTTCGAAAAGGAGTTAAAAGGAGCAGGCAGTGGTTCCATGTCTGGTTTTGGTGCTGTGGCATAACACTGTGCCCTGAACAGAGTTTAGCTCTTGGGTGGTTTGTCTCCAGAATGAAGTGCACAGACATCCTGAAGCTTGCCAAAGTGTCTCCCCATCTGTACAACTGCCACCACTAGAATGTTCTCTGCTTTCAGATTCAGACTGATTCACTTTCCTTAATTGCAAGTAATTCGTATTTCTAATTGTCATGTTTGTGCCCATATAATGGAAAAGTGCTCTTACAGACATGGTAATTAAAAGGAGCCTACATTTTAATAGAGAACAGAAACTGTCTATTAAGGAAGGTAATTAAAACCCTTTGGAAATTAATACATATTAAATATTTATTTTTAAGGCCTCCAAGTTATACTTTTTTTGCTTCCCTAAATATAAATAAGACTTGTAAGTGGTCAAGTTATTTTTAGCATGAGAAATATATGGGAAAGAACTTCTTGCCTTAAAAGTGTCCTGAAGTACAGCATGTATTGTTTTGACTTTATGGGGAGCTTCTACCTGTGTGCTTACTTTGGAAAGCTGTCCATGTAGGTAAGCACTGAACTGTAAGCCACCAACAGCCAGAAAAAATCTGAAACCCTAAAAATGAGATCCAAATCCTTCTTTGAAGGTAGAGGAGCACAGGTTCTGTAGGCACGTGCCCCATGGGGTTCTCCTACTCGGCCTCTACTCAAGTGTTAGATAGTACAGGTCTGCTTGTGCTGGCGAACCAGCCTAGTGAGGGTGTGGAATTGCTAGGGGTATTCTCAATTAACTGGAATTCATAAGCCTCTAAAATATCATTTATCTAGACTAATGCAGTCTTGGCTGTGCCAAGAGAGGCAGAGTCACTTCAGTTTGCTATGGGAGGACTAATGATTTCAGCTGTCTTGATTGCAAACTACAATTATAAGCTTTGTCAGGAGCAAAATGAATAAAGATTTTATTACCTGCATTTCTGTAAAGAAGGGAAGTCAATCGATTCTCATTCTAGAATGAGTAATTGTTGAATTGCTGGCCAGGTTTCTTTATCCCATTAAAAATTGTGAAGTTTGGGATCCCTTGATGGAAAGGAGATGAGCCTAAGTGCCCTGGGCCTCAGCCCCTCCTTTTAATCCCTGTCTCTGAACAGTGGAAGGATGCTCTGCAGAGCAGGTGTTGGGGGAAGCACTGGAGCACTGTGACCAGAAAGCCATAGTAAAGACAGTCACAGGTTTTAAGTTCCCAGGTAATAGATGACATGAGATTTCATAGGTCCTATGTGTTTTGCAGATTGTTCTCAAAAGAAACTTCTTCCTGTGGAGAAGGTAAGAATGCAGGGGATGTCTGTGGGTCATGTCAGTGGTCTATTAAATCCAGTGTTGTCTGAGGGCAGCAGTAAGCAATGGTGTTTAGGGAAACACTTGAAGCTTTCTGATACCCATTCCTCTCACAATCCATCAGCATCTGGAACTGCTGTATGCAGCTGCATCCCTCTCTAGTCTTTTAAGTATTTGTTTTTAGACTTGTTGACCAGAATCTTTGTACATACTGATATTTTTTTAACGTTTTCATTTTCCTTAAAAGCATATATATAGGGAATTGAGAAGAGCCTCTGAAGGATGTTTGTCCCATGCCTTGCCTGATTGCAAGTCCATAGTAATATACCCGGCAAAATCCTCATTAGAAGAGATCAGTCTGGAGTACAGTTTCAAACTGGATTGCAAAAATAAATGTTGCACTTGAATTTGCATAATTCATCATTTGATGATGTGCTTTCTGAACTGATTCCAATGAAAGGATGAGGTTTTCTGATTTGCTTTCATTTTAGATGTGTTGCATCAAGTCAAGAGATTAAGCACTTTTATTAACGTGCTCCCTTCCCTTCCAAATCCCAAGGGAAAAAGAAATAAAACAACAAAGCAAATGAAAAACTATTTATGGGAAAATTTGGGCGGTTTCCTTAAGGCCATAAGCAAATGAACCCCTTGGAGTCATTCTAATACAGCTAATAATTAAAAAAGGTACAAAATTTTATCCAAAGCATCATACCTGCTGCTGAGGAAGAAACCAGCATGTGTGTATCTATGAGGTGGTCAGCTAGTGATACAAATTCCTTCTCCCTACTCCCAGAGCTACTGCGTGCCACTCTTCCTCTATACAAAGACAATTTGCTTTTCATGTAGTAATGAAGAACAATGTTTTAACAGACAAAGGCACTTCTAGTGTATTATTGTGCTGTCTTTTGAGTAGTGCTAGATGCTGGGAAAAATGGTAATTCACAGTGTGAATGCTTCTCACCAGCGACGTGGGTTAGAAGGGAGCATATACAATCTATGTTGCGTAAGGTACAATGGTGAACATTGTGAGAGGGAGAAAAGCCCAAATTATAGCTCTTGCTGATGGCTGAGAAATTCGCCTCTTGTATTTTATTATTTTTTTAAGATGAAGACAACCCAAACAAAATCCAAAATATTGTCCTTCAGAGTGTGTATGTGGCTGAATTTAGTAACAATATGTTGGGTGTTAGTGTTTGCAAATTCCTATAAAAATACATAGCTACATTGCTGGAACACCTGCGATCCTCTCTCTTTCCTTGTAAACTGATAAAAGGCACAGGTGGCTTCTCATTAACTTATTTCACACAAATATAAATACGCTGCACAGTTTCTCTCACTGTAACTATACAATCCAAGAAACATGATTGCTACTGATTTAATGTAATCAGTGTTGTGAGGGGAACATTCTGAGCCCTTTGTGAATGGCTCTATTCTGAGGGGATTTACACCCCATGTAAATCTGATTTAAATGGAAGAGTGGTGGAATGTGGCTCTCCTATTTAACCTATGCAAAAATCTATATTCTCCCACCTAGGTTTCTCACTGTGTGATGGGATACTCAGCTGGTACGTGGTGGGGGAGGGGAAGAACCCAAGTCCAATAAGGACAGAGAAAGTAGGTAAGGGACTATCTCACATGGGCAAGTTATACATTTTGATTCAATATTCTGATATTCTTATCAAGGCTTTCCAGAATGTGACACTGACTCAAACTGCAAACAATAAGGAGGAAACAGCAAACATGTATCAATGTCTTTGGTGTTCTGCAATGATTTTTATTTTTTCTTTTCAAAGGACCAATGTTACAGCAGAAATAAAAATCTAGAAGAAAAACAGTAAGCCATCTTAACATGCAAAAGCAAACATGTTTTTTTTTTAAATGTAGTAGTTTAAAAATATCTTTCTGTTTAAATTTATTGAACTATAGCCAGATTTATTCAATTAAGATAATACACTTCAAGGTTAACTACCATTTGCTGTTCACTTAGGCAAGCTATTGTACAGTTATGTAAATTTCATGAACAGAGACATGACTTGAGTGTCTTAATTACAAGCAAAAAGTGTCATTTAAATATGAATAAGTGAATAGTTGCCAGTATTTCCTGTTCACATTCTGCTGTCATCTTTAAGACCAAGAGCTAACTAGCCATCTATATTGTGCTTTCAGTTTTTCCTTCTCTCTAAAAGGAGGAAAAAAACCCCACAAAAAACAACAAACCATACCAAACAACCCCCTAAAAAAAACCCCAAACAAAGCCTGTCATATAAATGCATGTAAAGCAGCTGAGGCAGGAATGTCCTACTCTTGCAGTTATTAGCAGAGTGAAATTTGATTTACCCAGATCACAATGAAGAGCAGTAAATATGCAGTATTTTTCTGTAGATTGCTCTGCATTTCAACATGGTATCTATTTAAATTGTACCATCTATAACTTCTGTGTGAGATTCGTTGGTAGTAACTTACTGACAAATCTGTTCAGAGCTTATTTTTTATGTTTCTGGTTTCAGTGCTAAGAGCCATTATGAATGCCTCTCTTTTATTTATATACACAGTTGTGTTCAAAATGTCTGTTTCCTTTTTAATCTAGACTGACTATAAACTAATTTTTATGTAACAAAGCTTGGTAGCAATATTCCCTCATCATCTTTAGCACCGAATTCCCTGTGTTCCTATCGTGTTGATTTTTTTTTTGGTTTAGTTTTGTTGTTTTCCCGTTCTTTTGAATTGTTCATCTCTCCAAAAATGACCTAGGAAGAAATCTGTTGTTAATCACACATCAACGAGGGAGGGATGATTGGTTAATAAAAACCATGCCTTGTTTCTGTGGACCAAATGGCTAACTCTGGTTCTCAGTACGTACAGAGTCTCTTGCAAGACTGTTCCCATCCTTCAGTGATGGAGCTGCAGCTCTCCCTGAGGAATGAGAAGTTCACTATTCACTCTGTGCTTGCATCACCCTTTCCAACATGTTCCCACTGATACATTAAAGGAATTAATTGCTCATAATGATCTCACCATCTGTTAACAGAGGTTCATACCTACAGGCTGGTGGCATGTGGTGGTCCTATTCAGAAATCAATAGGCGATGCTGGGGGAACGCTTTCCCACATTGCCTTCCATTGCGCTCTGAAAAGGGGAGGAGAGCTCAGTGTTGGCCATCTGCTCCTTGTCTTTCTGTGCGAGAGACCTTGATGCAGTCCAGCCCGGCTCTGATCTGACTCCAGTCTGATTGGAATGTGGCTGATCTGAGAGCCTCTCAAAGCTGTGAAAGTGAGTCAAAAGGAGATCCCCATTGTCCGGCAGGGCTGAAAGAAAATGATCACTTTAAAATTCATAACTCCCAGGTGCCCGCCATCTATTCATGGGAAAAACTCTCTGAACTTCTCTTCATTAAAAAGAGAGGGAGTCCAGCTAAAAAGAGAGAAAAGGAAGTAGTTTGTGGGAAATGTGCAAGGGATTTCAGGCTAAACAAATGAGGAATTTGGAATTTTTACTCGTATTAAAGGAACCGTGTAAGGAAAGGGAAGCATTTGTAAAAGCAGGGCCTCTGCATCAGGGGCCCTTCCCTGGGGTCCTTTAGCAAAATAAAAAGGCTTTTTTTTGGTGGGGGGGGGTGTTGTTTTTCCTCTTGGGAGTTTTTCCTCCCTTTTCTTCTTTCTTACCTGTGTGAATGAGTAGGAATAGTACATGAATTAGGCTGTCCCAGCTTTATGCGATAAATTGGAATGCATTCAGGCTGTCCTCCTCCCCCTCTCGTGCATGTATTTTATTGTTTAGGCTGCATATAAAGCTGACCTGATAACAAATGTAAACTGAAGCTGAGTATCTTCATGGAGAATTAGACTTCTGAGGGGGTGGAAGGGCTGTTCTGTCAGCTTGCTGCCTAAACTCTTCCCTGCCCCCATGTCTAGTAATCTGGGGATTTGCCCTATCACAGGAGGATTTTGATTTTCATCCCCTCCCCCATTTTCTCCATCTTTTACCTCCTCTGAATGTCAGGTAGTGCTGCATCCTTCCTTATTCCTCAAGCACATTCCATGTGCTTCCCAGTTCGTTGCTTTTTCACAGGACCTTGTAATATCTGGAGTTAGTTTTATGCTTTTTCCTATAATGTGAAATGTACTTTTCCTCTGATACTTTTTCTGTAGCCAGAGAGGAGGAGGACCAAAGGAATCATGTAGTAGATATTAAGGCAAGAATGGACTATCTTGACCATTCTTTGTCCAACTACCTCTGCAACAAAAGCTGTTGAATTGTTCCTGGTAATCTCGGTTCCAAGCCTGTAACTGTAAACCAACTACTGAATACCTTTAGAAACATCCAGTTTCAATTTGGTGATTTCCAGGGAGTAAATCCATTGGTAAAATGCATAGATACTTACCTGTGACCTATTTTCAGTCTAGGGTACTCATTTCAAGTCTTCTCCTGCCCTTTGTGACTACTGGGGTTAGACATTTTTGATGGCTGATAGCATAAGAAGCCACAGGGTCGGTCTGGTCGCTGACATATTTGTTGTCAGGATGTAGTCACTGATCTCCCACCAAAAATGCTTGTGTAGTTTTTGATGTCACATTGACCTGCCTGCCCTGTTTCAGGTGGCTTTTACCTTATGATGCACCAGAGTCCTTCATTTTCTCCTCCTTTTGATTCAAAGTGCTTATGAGCATTCCTACTGAGATGTTGTTCTGTCCACCCCAACTTTCCTTTTAGAAAACCTTGAGCTGGAGTTGGCTGCCTCTGATCACTATTTCTTTTATTCAGCAGTGTGGGAGGATGGGTAAGCATTCTTCTGCCTCTCTTCTTCCTCAGAAATTGCTGAGGAACTCGGCAGCCATCACCAAACCACTGAGGGGCAATGTCCCAGCAGACAAGAACATTTGTCTTGTAATTTCCTGCTAACATGCTGCATCTCTATTCTCTACTTCATAGTATCTTCATCAGTTTCAATTATGTTGTTTATGTCTCTTCTCTTTACATCTTCAGTGTCATTGAATGTATATGCATCAGGTGAAGCGCTCTGCTCACCGTATGCAGTGTCAGCATTTGCATAGTAATTTCTGGACTCAGCTGAGCAGTACCTGACCTGGGCTTTCCTTGGGCTGTTGGAAGGTTATGTTACAATTCACATTTAAGAACCTGCTGTATCTAAACCCACCACAGGAAAAAAAAACCAACACAACAACCTCCGCCATCCCACCACAGACATTCAGACTTCGCTTGTTAAATTGGTGTAGCCCAAATTGTGCCTGCTGTTATATATCTGGTACTGCATTCTTTAATTTTGTGGCCGTTTTCTGTTCTTCAATGGTCACCTTTCTAGAAGCTTTTTCATATCTTGTGATATTTCATTCTATTGTTTAAAAAGTCTTTTGTAGTTTGTACTGCAATATGTGATGGTTAATATAATCATCCAAATGATAACCAGATCATTGTTTTCAGGTATGCTTTTTTTTTGGTCTGTTTGCCTGCATTGAACCTTTTAGCTCCAACTAGCCTCTCTTACCAGAAAGTCATGAGTAGAGTGGTTAGGAACAGAGGGAACTGAACAGAAAGCTTTAGTGATCTAAACAAACCAGATTTTCATTGCAGATGCCTGGAAATGTTGTACAATGGAGCACGTTGATTCTTATTGTTTCTTTACCTTCAAGACTGATGGAAAAGTAGGAGTACTAACACAGTGTATAAATTGTGCTGCTCCACAGAGTTTATAGTCTAATTCAACAAGGCAGATAAGCAGCATTTGAAAGAAGTATGAAGATGCTGAGGAAGACTGTTCAAACTGATCTTGGGAGACATATGCCAATTCCACACAAAAATAAATGAAGTTATTTAATACTTCAGTTCTCTTGTCTTGGGTAGTCCAGTCAGGTTAGTGGAAAGCCACGTGTGAATTAATGATTGACAAGTGGTGTATTAAAGAGCTATATGAGAAGCAGCATGTTCAAACAGCAGTTTTAAAGCTGGGAGAGGGAGGGGACCACAGTTCCTGTAGGGAGGAGATGGGCTGGAAGAGTGTGTGATGATCACAGATGGACAGGAGAAAGCAGGAGGCTTATAATAGCAAGGCAATAGTTCTATGCCAATGTTTTTTTCTGGTAGCAGCTAGTGTAGAGATGACACAAGATACTTCTGCTCAGCTTTATTCATTTCCAGAAGATTTTGGGGTTTTAATATTTTGCAAAGTTGTTGTGGGTGGGTTTTGTTGGATGTTTTGTTTTTGTTTGTTTTGTGGTTTGGTGATTTTTAAAAATTATTTGGAGTTTGGGTTGGGTTGGTTTGTTGTGTGTGGTTTTCTTATTTTATTTTGTTTGGGTTTTTTATATTAGTATACTATTTTTATATTAACAGAATCCTACTAAGAATACAGCTAGGTAAACACCTGAGTCAACACAATAGAAGCATAGTAGCCCCCCCAGTAGGAGTAAAAACCTCAAAAGTAAAGGATTTACAAACTTAAACCAGACCTAGCATTAGTAGAACAGCAATGAGCTGTCACAGCTAAAGGTCAGGTGTCTGTTAAGGAAGGTAGGGACACATGCTGTCGGTTCTGGTAACTTAAGGTTCAACTTACATAATTTTTTTTTAAGCTGGTGCACCAGTAGTAAATTTGAGGAGGCTTTGAGGTAGACTTTCTTTGGGGTATGTTATCTCATCCTGCCACTAACTGGTTTTTTTCATAGTAAATGTGTCATTTAAAAGTCAGAATAATCCCGTGATCACAACAAAATTTGAGAAGTGAATGTGTCATAGCAGTATTTTAACATAAAATCTTCATATATGGAGTTTTCTAAACTGTTTAAAGGAGAAGACATGGGAAGAATTCCCAGAAATGTCATTCCCAGAGTCTGAGACACCTACCACTTTGAGAAAATGCCATGTGGTGATGGGAGTAAACACTCTACAGGTTGGCTTGGAGAATCTGCTTGCTGTCTTCTCCACAGTGCCTGTGAGGTGTTTTTCTTACTCTCTAGTTTACAGAACCTATACAAGGCACTAGGCACAGTTCTGAAGTGTAGAAGGACACCTAAGGATAAGCACGTATGGGGATATTTCGAGGACACTGAAGTGGTTTAAGTGGTGTTGAATTCCCTTTGGCTTTGGACTCTAGCTTGTCAAGTCAGCAAGACTGCTACCTGCAACCTCAGGTCTCCTCAGAGCTCTGAATATCACAGACTGATAGAATGGTAGGGGTTGGAAGGGACCTCTGGAGATCACCAAGTCCACCCCCCTGCCAGTGCAGGAACACCCAGGGCAGGCCACCCAGGAATATGCTGACCTTGTGTGTTTAATTCTTTCAGCTGGGCAGATGGGGGGAGCATGGTACTCTAGAAGAGTCCATGGTCAGGATCCTGGCTTAAAAAAATATAATTTGTCATGTTTGGTGCCTTCCATAATGCCAGGGAAGTGACCAAGCCTACCTTTTTTTCTCTTTTTGTGGTACCTTACCTGTTACTAGTACAAGATGTAATGGCTCCAACAAGAGCTCTTGAAAAGGAAGGTATTTAGTGATTGGGTCTTCTCCTTGGTGTGAAGCAGCTGGGCTGGGGAATTGAATTTGAATGTCTGTCTACCCTGGGTGAATTTCCTTATCACTAGAGGCTCTCATGGCATTGGGGTGGGAGGGAAGAGCACTGACTAGCAGTGGCATCTGGACATGTGGTATCTTCCAAGTGACTCTGCATTTTGTTGAATGAAAAATGAGAGTTCACCAAGAAAATTTTGCACAAGCTCTGTTCCAAGTCAGTTCACAGTAAAACTCTGTGTACACAGCATACATTTTGAAGTGTGGAAAGCAGTCAGGCTTGAGTTCCTTCCCATTCTTCTCCCTTAGCTATGCACTCAGAATAGCAGAGGGTAAAAGTGATGAAAATGTGCGGCTCAGTATTTGGTATTTCAAAGGCTATTAACTTTAAAACAATTTTCTTCTGGAGCATACTACGGTTATTTCATTTTTGCTTTAAATCTCTGCCATGTTCAGTGTTGGTGGTTCTCATTTATTTTGATTATTATGATCTGAGAGCAACTGGTACCTTTCCTCTCTTTCCTATGCTCTTAAAATGTCAGCACTCGGGTGACAGAGCCCAAGCCTTTTGCTTTAAAATAAAAAGGTGAATTTTAAGTATTAATGTTCAAATTTTAAGCATGGCAAAGCTTGTAGTAATCCAAATGTATTATTAATTTAAAAATCTTAAAATTCTTTAATTTTCATGGGTTTCAATGCCTAAGAGTGGGGTTTGCATATGTTCTTCACTCTTGATGTATACAGCAAGTGGCCAACATTGCCTTAATCAGAAACACTGCGCTTCAGTGGCAGGTTTCAGTAACCTTGTGAAAGATTGAGGTGTTTATGATGACTTGACTATCATAATAGTGTGTTACATTTGTTCAAAGTCAGAATTACTCTTTGGGAAAAGAGACACTGTAGGTTAAACTGCTGCATAAGAATCCTTAAAGTAACTAAAGAAGGTTGCAAAATGTGGTGGGTTTTTTTTCCTCAAACAAAATCTGTGGCAGAGAATGACTTTATGGGATCACAGAATTGTCAGGGTTGGAAGGGACCTTGAAGATCATGTAGTTCCAACCCCCCCTGCCGTGGGCAGGGACACCTCCCACTAGATCAGGTTGCTCAGAGCCCTGTCAGCCTGGCTTTAAAAACTTCCAGGGCTGGGGCTTCCCCAACCTCCCTGGGCAACCTGTTCCAGTTCTCACCACCCTCATGGGGAAGAACTGTTCATGCCACAGCAGGCCCTGGTCCTACTGAGTGATATTTGCCAGTTTGTGCTCCTGTCCACACAGCAGAGCATTTGGGACAGCAGCTCTTCCTGGACTACTGCTCACCCTCTGTGGACAGCTAAGAAATGCTGAAGGCTCTTTTTTACTTTCAGCAATTCACTTGTCACTGAACAGTTTGACGCAGGGTAGCGTAGAAAGCAATTCCTGCCAAGTGTGAAGGTGAAACGAACTACTTTTCTGCATCTCCTCAAATTCCAGTGTACAGATAAAGTATCTGAATCTGAGGTTTCCAGTCTTGTCATTTTGTCAGGGCACGATTAGCTCATGTGGAAATACGGAGAAAGTTACAACTAGAAGCTCAAAGTTTTCTGGAGTGTTTAAGACGTGGTCATTTGCCAGGATCTGCCTTTGTTCTCCAAAAGGGAAGGAAATAGGAGCTCTGTAAGCGTAGCATCAGCAGGTTTTGATTGTGAGTGGTGCAGGAGCCATCTCTTTCTGGGAATGCTTAGCATTGGATGGAGAATATGGTTGTCCAGCTGGGGCATTTTGACCTGCATGGAGTACCAGTAGATACCATTCCTTGTTTTCAGAAGTGGGTGCTACTATGAAGTAGTAACCAACATAAAGCAGGAATATATAAAGATGCTTGTGAAGTGTTTAGAAAGAGATGTACTGGACTTTATACAGTTTACTCATCTGAGTAGGTTGAAAAAGTTGAATAGTTTTGTAGGGCACTGAGTGCTGAATGAAGGGGCAGTTTGGAAGTGAGAAAATAATTTTGGAAAAGAATTTTGGAAGCAGTGGACAAGAAGGATGTGGCTAAAATGTGGGAGTAGGTATGTTTCAGATGCTTTAAATACCTATTTGTGCACCACAGTGAAGAATTAAGGCTGAGTTTACGAGGGAAAATTTTAAGCTGCTATTTTTAAATTGATTAGAATTGGGATTAAATGCTTGGGAGATACTGTGTCCTGCTTGCCTGCAGATCCTTCTTCTGTTGCAGTGGTATGGCATCATTCACAGCCTGGCTGGGATTCTTTGGACCAAAAACAAAGGCAAAGGAATGTAAAAATATGCTTATGCTATAAACTTTAAGATATACTTTGTGGTGTAGGCTGTTTTCTGAGGTGTTATGTGAGTGCAATTACATCCAGTGATTTGGGGGATATAAATACTGACAGAAAGTGGTACTACAAGGTTTTGTTTCCCAATAAAATGAAGTAGTAAAGTTTGGCAGCAAGGTTACTTCTGTCTTCTCCATAGAATAGACTCAGCAAATCAGGAAGGTAAGTATGCTGTGGTCTGTGAGTAAAATGATCAGAAATCAATCTATAATAATTCCTTACTTTCTAAATGAGCAAGATCTTTCCCCAAGATCCGTGATACTAGAAAGAAAAGAATAACAATTTGGCTTGATGTTTTGGGAGGAAGGTGCAAGAGGGAAAGCACCTGCTTTAGCCTGTCATAATGAATGCTCTACTTATTTCTAGTAAGATATTTTAGCATAATGAGAGTAAAAAATGAGGGATTTAATATTCTTTCTTGAATGCACACTCTGTTTTATTAAAAATGCAAGATTAATTTTATACTTTAGTGGTATTCCCCTTCTTTCTTGCATATGGACTTCTTAAATGTTATGAAGATGCTCAAAAATTTCCACATCATATTCCACTTGTTTATGCTGTATATTTGTGCAATATGGTGTAGAAAACAAAACCAAACCCCCATCATTTTCATTTATGGAGGCTTTTCAGAAGCACCTTTGAGAGATGAAAGTGAGGTACCAAAGTGCAATGCAGCAAGGCATTTCGACTCCAGTAATAGGTGTACTGATCCTTCACTGTTTGTAACACTGGGGATACCATCTAGTCGGGCACTTCTTCAGAATCTCACTCTGCCTCTGATTATAAAGCCATAGTGATCACAGCAAGAGCCAGCTAGGTCTGCAGCAAAAAGAGTAAAGAAGTGTCCTGCCTTTAGACTCTACCTTCAGGGCAGAGAAGAGCTGATGTTTGCAGTGTGTGTTGGGGTTCAGCAAGTCTGGGTTATCTTGCTCCGGAACAAATTCCATAGTCAAGGAACACCCTCCTATGACCTTCCTTTCTAATGATCTCTTAACTGTGTCTGTGCACGTGTGCTAATTAGCTGGTGGGACTAAAATGCATTGGAATACCTGAGTCTGCTCTATAAAATATAGCTTATCAATGGGCTTGCTTTGGAGGGTGATCTGAGAGGGTACCAGTGGCAAAACAAGATATTTGCTGGTTGCTACACCTATTTCAGCTTTGAGTCTAACTTGTGGATATGTTTTTCTGTAGTGATTTGGAATTTCCTCAACTCATAATGTGTCGCTGCTTCAAGTGACCAACCAACACACCCCTCCCCACAGATATTCAGAGGTAGAACTTGATCTTCCAGGCTTATTGTTCTCTTTGCTTGGGAAACCATATTTTTAAAATGTTTCTCTGAGGAACATTATTCATCTTTAAAATAATTTCTATGTAATTGTTAGTTCTGTATTTACTGGCACGTGCTTAGTGCTCTGTTTTTCGACTGAGCAGTGATTGTATTTTAGTATCCAAAACTTTTAGTATAAAGGCTTATTTTCTATAGATTTTTTTTTAAAGTCATTGTTTCTCTTCTATTTTACATAGAAGGTGAGGAATTTATTAAGGAACCTGTTTCAAATGTCTGATTTAAATGCAGTCTGGAATTGTTTGTATTTTCAAAGACGACAAGGAAATAATCATCAATGCCTTAGCTGGGATGTGAGTTAACATTTGCACCAGCCATAGATTTTTTTTTTTTTTTTTNATTTTTTTTTTTTTTTTTTTCAATTAGCACTGCCTTAGAAAACCCATTCCCCCAGCTTTTGTCAATGTGCTGCAGGAGAAGAAGAGCAAATAGATTGGAAATGCTCTGCAGCTCAGGCTCCTGGGAAAATGTAACAGGTGTTACAGCTCAGCTGGGTATGAGCTTTATGAAAAAGACCCTCTCAGACTTTACCCATAGAATTCCCTTTCCTAGCCAGAGCTTCAAGTAGGAAGAAACTAATGACTTCATTACCATCTCAATTCTGGGAAATGCTTGGTCCAGACCTGAATCATTAAAGGAAAGGTATAGCACTCTGCGTGACCTTACAAGATCAAAATGTTATTTAGAGCAATTCCATTAGTCAAGGCTATAAACCTGAAAGAACACACCCTTTTGGGATGGCTTTTAGGCCATAAAATGTGTATGTTCTGAGGAGGGGGGCAGGAGGGTGGAGGCTGGGGAGGGGCGTGGAAATGTGTCTAGGGAAAAAAAAAATAATCTGTCCTCGTTGTGCAGCACAATTTCCTATGCTTTCTTTGAAAAGCCTCCACTTCCAGCACTTCTTCCTTTCACCCTGTATTGTGACACATTTAATGGCTCCTGTCATTCCCTCTCTTCTAGGGGTTTTCTAATTGGGGATGATACTGAAGCCCCAAATGATGTCAAAATTTCAAGCCATACAAAATGAAATCTATTTAGTTCTGTACTAATGAAAAGCAAGTTGTTTTTTTGTGTTTTGTTTTGTTGGTTTTTTTTTTATCTTTTACTAGCTTAGGAAAATAGTAAGATAACAGCCTAACGTACAGAAGACTGACTTTGGGATAATTTTCCATTTTCTCCACTACCACTTTTGCACTTATTAGGAAAAGAAAACTTACATGTGAAACTATATTCTGGCCAGCTGTCTGGAATTTATTAATGTAACAGTAACTCTGGATTTTAACCCCTGGCCCAACAATCTCTCAGTAGTAGAACAAAACCTTCACCTCTGGATAATTTTAGTGGACTTGGTCAATAAGAAAAAACTCAATGTGGTGGGTTTTTTTTTGCCCAGCTGCCATGAGGTCATTTCCTGCACAAACATACCTCCCCAGGTACAGGTGGGCGTAAGCTGACGCAAAGAAATGTGTTACGCCTGCTTTAGGAAGAGATTTGCCAAGAGGAAACGGAGGCATGGCACGGTGTTTTGTAGCAGGTTTGAAGCTGCTGTGCTGGATAGGTGTTTGCAATGCCTGAACCTCGTGCCCAAAGGGAAGCTGAAGGTTTCTACACTGAGTCAGTCTGGGACAAATGGGCATGTGAAGAACGCTGGTTTTAGTGGGCACGTGTCTGTGGTGCTATTTCTTCGAGGTGAAGTCTAAGACTTATCCATGCAGTGCAGTTCACTGGAGGTCTCGTAGCTTATCTGCATCCAGATGAGTCCCTCTGAGGTTGTTGCAGTGGTTACCAAGGCATTCTGCTCTCTTCCTCAATTCTCTCTCTTCCCTTTTCTTGCCTTGTAGCAATCCATTTCTATAGTGAAATTTTTATACCCCATTACCACAGTTGTTCCAAGTCCTTTCTTGAACAGGACTGGAAGCTGGAGTTTGAGATTGACATCTGAGATGAGGTCTCACTGTTGTCATTAATGAACTGTAGGATTTCCTTTCCTTCTGCCCTGTGACATGTTTGCTCATTTTCATCCAGTAGCCACCCAGTTTTCCTACTTTCTCTTCCTTGTCCAAACTTGTAGTCTCAAGAATGGCATTAGCCCTTAAATTTTGTACTATTGAGTTTCACTTCCATTTGAGCCTTTTAATCCTTGGTGGATCCTATTTAGTCCACCCAATGATCCCATGAGCAAATGCAAGAGACACCTCTTCCCGTGAGAGTACTGGGTGTGGTGTTTTTGCAGCCTCAGATTTATGCATTCTTTAGGCTATAGTTCCTAGGCAGTTAAGGTGACAAATACTTACTAATGATGGTTTTGATGTAAAGAGCTGGGTCTTTGAGCACGAGCATTCTACAGCAGGTCTGAGCAGTACAGTGTTACGTGGGTTAGGTTAACCTGGGTGTGGGAGAGGTGTAGCTGCATTAGCAGGTCACTGTTTCCTGCGCTGTTACCCGCTATGATGCAGCATTTTGATACTTGGCTAGAGCCTTTGTTTGTCTTTTATTAACCTGCCTTTGCTTACAAGCCCCTCTCATTCTATAAGTATGATGCTGTGTTTTATCTCGTGGGTTCCTGTGGTGGGTGGCAGGCTGTTGTGTTGAGCTCTCGGAGAAGGATGAGAAGGCGTATAAACTAGCATCCATCGTCTCCCTGAAATATGCTGATGTGACAGCTTCTTGGACTGAAAATGCACACTTCTGGTAGGTTTTCTGACAGGAGAAGCAAGTGGTTTTGTCACTTAAAATGAGTGCAAAACAAAACCCCCTCTGAATATAGACCTGCGATATTAATTTGGTTTATGACGGAAGGAGGTGCACAAATGCTGAATGGACTGTGTGCCATTGTTTCCAGCCCAGAATGATTTCTCATGCTTAGTTTAGCCTCTAAAACCCAAAAGTATCCTTAGAAAATCCACACTGCAAATATTTGCTGTTTAGAGCACTGCTGAAACAAAATACTCAAGGTGGAAGAGAATGACTGCTTAGCCTAGTACCCATTCAGAAGAAAATACTGGTAGAGCCTTTAATTATGGAACATCTGTTGGCACCTCTGTGCTAGTTCATACTTCACAGTGCCCTTTATCCGGGCACCTCGCAGGACTGTCCTAGCAGGCATTACTTAACCCTCTTGGTGCTTCTCTGTGGCAGATCAGTTCTTCAGGTAGTTCAAGCCCAGATGCTTGCATCCAGGCATCTTCCCATGAATGACTTCTGTGCACTTAAAAAAACCTAACTCGCTTCCCTGGAGCTTTGTCATAGTTCTGTGTTTTGAATGTGTCCCTTTTTTTTTTTTCCCAGACTTGTCTTGAGCCCATTTTGCAGCTGAGTTGTGTTCAGTCCATTTTACCTTAAAGGTGAAGGTGAAATTTTAGGTTTTGTGGTGTTGCCGTGAGTTTTGCCATGATGCTTGTAAGCCTACTGTGAACAGAAAAGGTTGGCATCAATATTTTTTTCTGGATGGGTGATAGCCAAGTTTAGTTTTAAAGAAGTCTTTAGTATTTCTCCCCTGTATTCTAGAAAGTGGATTCCTTGGTGAGAACCTTATCAAAGTTGCTTCTTATAATTAAACAGCATGATACAGTATCTCAAACTTGATTTATTCCCCACCCTGTCTTTATAAACTATATCTGAAACTATTTTCTGACTCTGCTATTGTGTCCACTCCCTGACCCGTGTATAGTGGATACCTCTCCTTGCAAGGCACAGTGAACTGGAACTCTCAGTGTCTGCTCCGTGACCAGTGCACTTTGCACAGAAGTAATCAACAAGGTAGGCTGTTGCTAATTGCCATCCTGGATTTGATTATGACTATTGAAAGAACTTTTCTTCTATTGATAAATGTGGTGTTTATTTTCTTGCTCTTGCTTGTTCGCAGCCCACATGTTCTTTTTCATCTGGCTTCTTGTGAATTAGGTGAAAGCATCATTCTCTTGTTCTAGGTATTGCTTGTTAAAAGTAGTGGTGCAGCATGGCTCTGTATTGCTGCAATGAGAGGTCTAGGGTGTCTGCTCAAAGGGTTAGTGTTAGAGTGCTTTAAAGGATTTGCTTTAGTGGTAGAGCACTTTAAAGGATTTGTTTTGCATTCCAGTATTGGTCTGAAGTCAGGAACTTGCCTAATAGCTTCTTTTTTCACTCCTGAAAAGATGACAACAGCCTTTTCTTTAGCAGTATATTGTGATGTGTACTAAAAGCTAACAACCCCCGTTAGGACAGTCAAAGTATTGATAGTTTGGGGTTTTTGTTTGTTTGCTTGGTTGGTGTTTTTCCTCTGTATCTCTGTATTTTTGGTAAGGTTGTTTTGTTTGTTGTTTGTTTTCTTTTTTCTTTTTTTTTTATTTTGCTTGTTTGTCCTGGGATTATTTTTTTTTCTTTTGTTTTGTTTTCTAATCAGGAGTTATTTATGTATCTGTGTGTAGGATCATTAAAAATAACCATTTTCCCTTCACCTGATGGTGCTTGCAGTTTGTATTTCCTGACACCAGAAGATCATTGTATTTAATAAGCAACTTCCTATTGCATTAGCAAATTTCCATCTGGTTGGAAAGGTACCTGATTCTATTACTATATTTGTCTTCACAGCTATGATGCAAAACATAATTTGCTTACAGCTTCATAAATATGGCTAATGCAATGATACGTACATCATATTACCCATAAAAAGGTTTTGCTTTGTGCAGGGTACTTCTGAATTTATGAATGAACAGAGAAGGGAGGTAGCTGCTGCTTCTTTGAGCCTGGTGACATCCCAGGACTTTACAGAGTTTTTAGAAGGCAAATTAGAGGTTAAAAGAAGTTAAAGTACTGCATGTAAGTTAAAAGAAGTTAAAGTACTTTGTGTGTGAGGAGGGAAAGGAGTGATACCTACATTTTACATGTGAGCAGGATTTTGGAGAGGTATCTGCCCTTTGGAAAACCAGAGGAAATCTGAGTTACAGCTCATCAACACAGTCTAAAAAGTACATTAGAAGGTTTAGAAAGGGCTGGGGAGGAACTGTTGAGTGAAGCATTAATAAGAATGGGATTTTTATCATCTGAGTTTTGCCAGTCTCCAAGAAGCATCAGCAAACAAATCATCTTTGTGAATTGTGTTACTAAGGGGACAATATGCCCAGCATTACACTATGCTCATTTTAGAGGTGTTCAGTGGAGATGTGCCTGGCTTTACTGACTTGTTTGTCACGTAAGAACTCTGGAGCAGACAGGGGAATTAAGCCAGGAGTTTAGAGTTGGATCCCTGAGATGCTTACAACACATTCCCTTGTGGGATGTGCCACTCCTGCTCTAGAGAGCACACAGACTAGATGTGAGACTAAGGGGGAGAAATGCCTTGCCCAAAGAAAAAGGAAAGTCAGTAGCAGAATTTGGGGCTTTATTTTTTTTAAAAAGAAAGAAATAAAATGGCCAAACAAGCTAACAAGACGATGGGGTATTTGCATGTACCTCTGTACCCAGCCTTTGGGTGGTAAACAGGTGATAGCACAGGGTTTTGCAATATAGTAGTCTGGAAGTAGGAGGGTGGGAAGGGTAGGAGACCTTCCTTGGGCAGGCCATCTCTCTGCCTTCTGCTTCTTTCAGCTCTTCGGTAGCTGACCTTGCTGACACTACAGAGCTGCTGGCTACGCAGCGCTGACAGCAATGGGACCACTCTGTGGGACTCAAAAGTACTGATTTCCAAATGCCATCTCCCAGTTTCACACAGACAGGACATGTTTCTATCTCTTGCCACTTTACCTACAGTTGTGAATGGCACTCGGGTAGCACCATATTAGAAGGTAGCTGTCATATCACTATGCTGATATCCTCCTACCTTTCTATTCCAAGGGACTATGTGGCTGGGTTTTTTTCGTGCACATGTGATGTGCAGGAAACAAAGCAGCCCAAGCTGTGTGACATCACGTTGGCCCTCGCTATCAACAGATAACGTGGGGATAGCTTACGGCGTCACCAGCATATGGAAAGACCCCAGAAATGCTGACAGATGATTTGCTACATGTTATGCCACCACAAACTAAGGCATTGATGAGGCATCCTGCAAAAGCAGTGTTTGTCTTTCTGAAGATGGGCAAGTATATTTACCAGTGAGTACTAATGAAGTGTGCTTGTGAAGGAAATGAAACCTCAAGTGTGTCTAATTATGCCCCCTTCCTTCTATGATAGCTGCCAAGAGCTTGATAATGAGTCCGTCACCTATAATAGCAGTAGGGATTTTGTCTGTTATCTGCCATTTGCTCTGTATATTAAGAACCCTGTAGGACCCCTTTCTGTAGAAGATGATGGATGTCAGACTTAAATTCAGAAGTGCAGCCATGTTGTTCTCAGAAAACTGTGAGGTTAAAGATACGAAATCCTGTTGGATGTGTCATGCCACACTGAGCATCTGGCATCGAGCATGTCTAACAATTTAATCTGAAAGATCTACCCACATTCCAGAAGTAGTTGTTAACTTAATTCTTAATTAGGATCTATGCAAGACTATCATACTCCTGTTGCTTAAAACTGGGGCTGCAAAATTAATGTATCATAGGGTCATTCATCCTCTCTGGAAATGCAATGTCTGGATTAGGTGTCAAGATAAAGAGCTTGAAGCACAACTTGAAGCAGTAATGCTTGACAACTTGGACTGGAGTTTCCTTGTTTTGTCATGTTTCATAAAATAGCCTAACTTTATGTGCTAATGAAATCCTGTAACGTGTCAGGTTGCAACTGTACAACACCCTGAGAAAGAAAATAAACCTACATGGCATTGCACATGATAGTAGTTTCCAGAATTTGTCCAAATAGCTGCATGTGTTGTCTGCATAACATGCTCTGAAAGGAACTCAGTCCCAGAAATGGAGTAGTGTTCTTTGAGTCTTTGTTATCAAGTAGATATTATCAAGTAGGTGTGTATCAGGGGTATAGCCATGCAGTAAAAATCAATCATTGTTATGAAAGAATTATGCAGATAGTCATTCTTTCCTGATGAGGACAGGTTGGGCTTTTTTTTCCACCTGAGGAGGATGATCCTTCTCTTGCCATTGGGAGAAAGAGTGAAACAGTTCTGAAAATTCAGGGAACTTTATGCCTGTTGTAGATTCAACTATCAGCTATCCATACCCCTGTGTGTTCAGTATTTGAGTGGGGATTGTGGTGTTCTACCTTGTTAAAATTTTTACTGTTTGGTGTCTATGTTCAACTGCCACAAATCATATCTTTGGGGTTAAAATCAGTCAAACTGGGCATATGTTGTATTTGAGAGTAGCTGGCTAGTGCATCTAGGAGAAACTGTCCCTGGATGTGGAATAATGTGGGACGATGGAATAGTGAACTGCCTGAGGAACTGCTCGCTGCCCCTGGGGAGGATGGCTTCTGACCAAGGCTGTACCCTGTTGGGTCAGGTAAGAATTCTGGTGGGCACAAAGAGGACAGTATCAAGTGACTGTGATGCTGACTGCCAGAACTACTGTAGAAGCATCTGGTTTTGGCACAGATGCCCTTGCTTGTTGGCAAGTGACCATACTTTCTTATATGTGTAGCCATGTGTTCATTACCATACGTCCAATGGAATAGAACTTTGCTGTATTTGCCATTAAATTGTTTTGGTTGGAAAAGACCTTTAAAATCACAGAGTCCAACCATTAAACTAAGGCTGCCAAGCCCACCACTAAACCATGTCCCTAATTACCTCATCTGTATGCCTTTTAAACACCTCCAGGGACCACCCCCCTGGGCAGCCTGTCCCACTGCTTAACAACCCTTTCAGTGAAGAAGTTTTTCCTAAAGTCCAACATAAAACTGCCCCAGTGAAACTGGAGACCATTTCTTCTTGTCTGACCCCTTGTTAATTGAGAGAAGAGACCAACCCTCACCTCGCTACAACCTCCTGTCAGGTAGATGTGGAGAGTGGTAGTTTCAGAAAATTCCTGTGGAGTTTTCCTGGTAGTTAAATCTCTTCCCTGGTACCATGCAGCCCAGGAACGAAACATGACAATTACTTTATTCCAGAATAAAATGGGCAAACAGTATTTCATAATTGTCCTCACTCTAGAAACTGAAATCTTTATGCAAATGCAACCCTGAATGTTAACATGAAATGGAAAATATCAAGGGAATTCAGCTGATTTCTTATATGACCAAGATGCAGTGAGTCTCTTGCTCATTCAACCATCAGTTTGCTCCTGATACTAACAGAAAATGCAGTGAGAATGTTGATCCATTGCTCTGCAAGGAAACAGATGGAAAATAGTTAGAAACTGGTAACACAGGTAACACAAGTTCTGTTGTTCTGGCTGGTGTTAATCTGGTAATCCTTGCTCAATTTCCTTCCAGTACAATTAATTATTTTTGTTTGTTTTTGTTATGAGAAAGTGTGTTGTGATAACTTCCTTTAGCAGCTCAAAATGTAACACCAAACTCCCTGCTGGCAAGACTTCAACAGCAGAATTGTGCCAGCAGATAATTTGGCCTAGATTATTTTTAAGAAGGTTGTCAGTCTTGTTTTTCTCGATTATGTGCTTACCATGGTAATATCAAATATTTATTGTATTGATTACAGCTTTAACTCTAAGCAAGCTCAGTGGAGTAATCTCTTGACCAGTGCAGTGACAGAGACAGCCCCCCTCATAGAACTGTTTGAACATGGGAATTATTCCTCTTGTGAAAAACTCTGTTAAACCATATTACTAGAAATCTCAGAACAGGGGGTTTGCCATGCAAAGATTGTCCTTTTTGCCCTTGCTGGAGTACTTGATAAAATTCCCTGATCAGAAACTTCGGACTGAAATCCATGGCTCCTTTTCTTTTTTTTTTTTTTNTTCTCTTCTTTTTTTTTTTTTCTTCCCCCCCTCTCCTTTTCCGCTCTCCTCTTTTTTTTTTCCCCTGCTCTCCTATTTTTCCTTTTCTTCCTTTTATTTTTGACATAGTTATGCTCATTCACCTGTATCCATATGCACGTATGAGTGTGCACGAACACACAGTCAAATACTTCTCTTAGCTTCAGGAGGGTGAAAGAGGAAACATTAACATCCCATTAGCTGCAGGGTTCACACGCAGGGTCTATAAAGAAATCTGGCTTTGGGTTCAAGAACATGTTGAGAGAATAACATAATAAAACGTAGGTGCTTCTTACATCACTCACTAGCTCACTGATGTGTTTGTGTCCCTGTTCTCTCCCTGCTGCCTACAACCTTTTACATCTCCTTGGAACACAGACTCCCCTCCCCTATAGGAAGTCTCATTCATTCATGTTTTGAAGGAATTTCTTAATTCTCTTTCAGCAAGATTACCGCCATCCGTGCCCCTTTTCCTTCTCTCTGCCTTTGCCAGAGAGAGAGAGGAGCAGGGCCTGCCCAGATGGTTGAGGACCAAAAAGAAGGAACATTTTCTCATGCTTTTAAAAAGACCACTTTCTTTCCTGCCTAATATTTAGCTCCTTCAAATGCAAATGGAGAGGTTTCACTCCAAGGTTAGCATAACAATTATGGGAAAGCTTTAAATCTGAAGCATTTGTTTACACGATGAAAGGAGTCCCCAGTCCAAAAGCTCTGAGGCCAGGGCTTTTCAGTAGCTATTTTCTGACTAAGTAGTGAACTGCAAGTCAATTTTAGACCACAAAGAAAACCAATTTATATCAGTGTGTAAGCTAATTTTGGAGGGAGTTCTACATTATAAACGATGGTGTGTTGTGTTTTTTTTTGTTGTGGTTTTTTTTTTTAAGTGACTGTTACTGAAATAAACTGATTTTTCCCTCCCCCAAACCTTTGCATCTTGCTGTTTAATGAGCCCCCAGATGTCTTGATGCTAATGACTGTTCCCCAGTGCTCTCAGAAGAAGGGACATGCAGGATCTGGGGAATTGGTTTCATTTATACCCAGGTGGGTGGTTGTCCAAAAGCTTGTACTGATGCTCAGGAGTGAATTCCAGGTGGGCAGAACTCCTGTCAAATATGTATTTTCCTATCTTGGTTTCTGTTTCACTTGCTTCCCTGGTTGCTCACTCTCCAAGTGCAGACTCTTCTTAGTGAAGTTTTTATTGCTGAAATGCTCTGGAGTGACAACTGTTGGGATACAGTCATTCCATGGAAGCTGTAAGACACTTCTGTTGTGAGCAGATTGATATTTCCCTGTTGCTGTGCTTTTAGTATGCCACAATCCTGAAATAATATTAATGCTGTATAATGCCACTTGACAACCAGATGTTTCCATTTCTCTTCTTGGTTAGAACCTTCCCCCACAAGCCTCTTATGTCACTGTTAACTTTCAGTAGCATCAAAGTATCTGTAAATCCCTGGGGTCTTTTGCTGAATTTTTCTGCTGTGAGGTTGGCATAGCAGCAGTTGTGACACTGTTGCTTCTCATCCCAGGACAAGATTGTAGTCAGATTACGTGCATCAGAGTTAAATTTGGCCAGTGATAGTAAGGGGGGGAGAGTATATTCTTGCCTAGGTGCCAAGACTCTGTCATCAGCTAAAACCAAACAAGATCTCATTTTCTGAGATCCATTGCCTGCTGCAAACCCGGTCTTGGTTCCTTCATGTGAATGGAGAAGGGGCTTCCACTGGTTTCTTCTCTCTGGGAGTTTTCTTTTTGGAAAGCCTCAGAAAAAGTTTTCAAAATGTGGTTGTTTCCCTCCCAAGAAACTTTCTATGAATGCCACACAATCCTGTAGTGCTGTTCTCAGTGCCATAAGCTATCTATTGAGAAGCAAGTACTTGTTGGTTTACTCTCCCTAAGCTTTCCAAGAGGATAGAAAATGGAGAACCCTAGAAAGCATAGGTAGAAAGGCCCTTCAACAGGTTATACCATCCATCTCTCTATCCTCTGGCAGCATAACCTGTAGCAATGTCTTTCCTTACAAATGTTTGTCTAACCTGTCATCTGAACCCAGGAAATATTTCACAACCATAGAACCTGGCTCCTACATGATCACCTGACTTGTCCACTCCTGTGGAAACAGCTGATGTAAAATAAGTGGTTCCTTTGAGAACTGGAATAACTAATGTAACCATGTGCATCTTGTGTTTCTTGAGTCCATAATTTGCTTTGAAAACATTGTTTGAAAGTGCAGCAAATACAGCAAGACTGTTCAGTAGAAATAAAGTCAAAGAAACAAGTGCAAAGCAGCAAACAAGCTGAGTGAACCTCAGGGGAAGCTCCCACTGAGAATAACCTGCAAATAACTGAATTAGTACTGGGGTGTGAGAACCCTCCTTTTTTGTGAGTCTATTTCTGCAGGGTTTTGGTCTCTGTACTTTGATGAATCTGTTGATTCACTAACTGGATATATTGTTTAGCAGGAGAGTGTGTATTTGGCTTCCAATACCACTTGCTGGTTGATTGAAAAACAGTGATGATGTATTTTAGTGTTGGTGGTGGCTGAAACTTGGTACTAGAATAACTGTTCCTGGATTAATAATCACCAGAAAGTTGTCTAATGATTTCTCGGATAACTGCAACTGGCATCAAATGTTGAACATCCTTTGGATTTGGTTAACTTCTGGGTGAAGTGACTTACTTTCTAGTTCCCATTACCAGAAGATCATATTAATATGTGCCTTTACTCTATAGGAGTAAAGATCCAGCAGTATAGGCAAGGGAGTATAATTCAGCTATATTTCTGCTTAGCTGCTCCAGCAGCAGAACTGGTGTTTAATATCCAAGGGTATGTGTGATGTTGGATTGCATATGACATTGAGATCCATTTTCTTTTTTAATGAGGAAATTGTTTGGGTTGATTCTGTAGGGCAGTGAATGGAGCCAGTTCATCTGCTGGCCCCAGAGTTTATGGCTCTGACAGGCATTCTTTGTTTCTTGCACCTAGAAGGCCCTGGAGTTTGTTTTGCCCAACGTGTGAGCTGGCCATATGCAAATGAACTAGAATTTGGAACTAATAAATCCTCACTGATGCAGTACCATGCTGAAGCTTTTTTCCAAGGATATTCTTTACAGTGTGTTAAGTCCAATGAAAAAAAAAAAACAAGGTAAAACTTAAACCCAAAATGTATGGTGTTATGAGACTAAAAGGTTATTTTATCTCATCATTACATAATACACTGCATATAACTTGCACTCTCAAAGAATGATCAGATTAACCAAACAACCTCTCCTGCAGTGAACAGCAGCTAATAGTATACGTTACACTGCCTCATTTCTACAAGAGTCACTGTCTTTTCCCTTGCTTTTCTTCCCTTGATGCATTTACTGGACATCTAAGCTCCTAATACTGATGAGTCAGTGCATAACTCCACTAGGAAAGTTTTCCCTACTTTGGTCCCTGATTAGGATGCTTGGAGTACATTTATGATGTAAATGGCAAAAGAAGCTCTGGAAGAAGAAGTGTACTAAGGTCTTGACCTCTTAAAATCACTTAAGACTGCTTATCCCACTTGTTGCTGTAGGTAAGATCCTCTTCCTTTTTAATGTGTTCCACAGTTCTTTCCTGGATCTTCTCAAAATTTGCAGATTGTAATGACCCTGTAGGAGTCATTGCAACTGGTCATTGTTGCAGTTTCTGCTGTGTAGTAGTACATGCACTAGCTCCTTGTAGATCTGGAAGTTATATAAATTTTTTCTAAGTTGATTTTCATCTTCCCAATGAGAGCTTTAAAAAAACCCAAACCCCAAACCCCCAAAATCCCACCCTTAAAGGCAGGGGTTGCTAGCCCACTGAGTGTATTTTAAAGAAATGCTTACAAAAGCAAGGCTAGCCTGCCTGCCTTTGTAATGCTCAAAGCTTGGTCTTTTAGACCTTTCTTTGTAGCAATGGATAGGTTCTACAGCTATTTTTAACCTCTTAACCTTTTAACCTTCTGAGTTGGAAAGTAAGACTGCTATGAAAGCTTTAGCTGTGAAAGTGGCTCTAAGTAAGCCCATTTGTACTGCTTCAATACAGGTTCTGTATGTTAATTCTCTAGTAATGTAATCAAGAAAGTGCTGGCATTCAGAACCAGCAAGTACCTAGTACTCACTTCACCCCCTGACCATAATGAATGTAAAATGCTGGTAGCAACAGATTGAAATAAAAAACTCCTTCATCTTGCCATGCAAGAGATTTGCAATCACATTGTGATTCTCCGAGTGCTGCTTGATTGGGGATTAATGTGTGGGTAGGTTGACCTCTCTTGCAGAAGCGCTTGTTTTTGTACTAACTGTGTGAAA
Source organism: Chloroceryle aenea (assembly GCA_013399075.1). Lineage (NCBI taxonomy): Eukaryota > Metazoa > Chordata > Aves > Coraciiformes > Cerylidae > Chloroceryle > Chloroceryle aenea. The sequence goes on from VWZY01009357.1 coordinate 66,975, forward strand.
AACAAATTTCAAATAAATGGCCCATTGCACTTTTCTTGCAATTCATATTTTCACCCCTTTGGTTTCTCAATAGTAATACCTGCTCTGTGAACTCTTCAGGGTTTTTCCTTCTTTTCATGTCTTGCAAGGAGGAGGGTGAATTTCATTATCAACAGAACGATCTGCTTCCTTTTGTTCTCTTTACTGTCATCAAATATGACATCCCTCAATTGATTTGCTTAATTTAAAAATTGATAATTTGTGCTTTTCAAAGCAAAATGAAGCTGCTGCTGTACTTTCTAACTAAGCTATTTCTGCCTGAAAAATAACTTGTGCTGTATGCATCGTATGCAAAAAAAAAAGGCAAACCCACTTCTTTTCAGACTAGATTTATATCCATTTACCTCTTCTTGATCCATCAACTGCCTTCAGTTTCTGGTATTGTTTTCATAGTGAGAATATTGCTTGGGTGGTATTTTCTGGGATTGTTAGAACAATAATAATGTGAGCTTGTATAACATAACGTTTGCCTGGGAAATAAGAATGAGACAATTCTTATCTTGTCCTCGTTTATTAAATAAAATTTTTAAAAGGTGGAATGTGTTTGGTCTGCTCAAGTTCTTCTTTTGTCTTTGTGCTCACTATCAAGTGACCAAACAAACAAAAAAGGCAGCAAGCTCAGATCTATGTTTTGGCTGCATTTTAGAAATTCCACAGCAGACTTGGAATTTGCACTCCTACAATCTTAGGCAAAGTATGAATATATTCTAGAAGATGGCAATCCCTGTTTGTTTTTCACCAGCTGAGGGTTAAAAATGAACCAGAAGCACGATTGTCTTTTCTTGTTGCCTTAAATCTTCTGTGAGCTTTGTGGATACTAAATAGGTGATGCTAACTGTTACACAACCATGACATGGTTTGTGTCCTCCTTTTCATTTGTCTTGATGTTAGAGTTATTAATTCTGGAAAACTGTGTAGGCGAAGAGGTGAGCTTGTTATCCTTTGAAAACCAGGTGGTGCATATTTAAGGTTTAAAGTGGCAATTCTTGTTTTAGAGCTACTTCGTGCAATGCAAAATGTTTTTAATGTGCTTAAGAATCTGGGTCATAAACTGTAAACTGGGAGAGGGAAGAGGAACTTTCAGTGACCTACTTGTCTTGCAATAGGTGGGTTTATCAAATCCTCAAGATGTTTTCATAATGTAGGGAAACATTTCCCACAAATATGCTATTGCAGAGTCATGAAAAACTGAGGTTTAATTTGTGATAGTAGAAATTATATAATCAGCTCTCTCTTTTGGATCTTTTTTTTTTTGTATCAAAAAAGTGGGAAATGGCTCTTTATTCCCTAATGTATGGATGAAAATGATATAGACCTTTTTGGCACACTGCAGCATTTGGATCACACTTGTTCCCATGTCAGCAAATACTGGTGTGATGTAAGGTTAGCCAGTGCCTATCGTGCTAGCAGGTGAGTATTGCTCAGGAGTGGTTAGCTATTCTCTAGACTGAAGGCTCTTCAAAACTCCATCTGTTCTGCCTGTGCTTGTGAAGTGTTAGGTCACATAGTAATGTTTGCCCTTTCTTGGTCTTTAATGCAGTCAATAATTCTGTATTCTGGGATTCTTTTAATTATAGGCACTTGGTATTTCTTTTATTTAGGACATCAAATGTTAAGATGCCTTGAACCAATGGCCTACAAGTCCTGTCTGTAGCTGCTCTGGTTTAGGCTTTAAAAACCATGTTCTGCAATTTGCTGCATCTCCTGGCTCAGAAGCATCAGGAAGTTGCTGGATCTGAGCCCTTGAGTGACATAACAGGTTTGTCTTTGCAGGGATAGTGGAAAAAACTGTTTGGAGCTCTGTGGTTGTACCAGTCCTTCTGCCTGTTCTACTACTCCATGCCAGAGGCTATTTCCAGGCTGGAAATGGAGGAATGATGGTGCTTATTTTTGAGACTTGTGTAGCTAGATGTGAAATGAAGTCTCTGAATCTTCTGCCAAGAGGAGCTAGAGTCTGATCTGAAAACTGGCTTCCTATAAATTTGTCTGCTTCCTGTACAGGCAGCGCTGAAAGCACATTGTCAGTGCATGGTGGCTGACGCAGTGCTATCAGTACTAAACAAGGTAGTCACTCTTGCTCAGTAGCTTTAGAGGCTGCAAGAGATGTCTATCATGGTTCTCGGAGGTAAATATGGTAAAGTTTTGTTTCCTCATGTAATTCCAAACTAATGCATTTTGAGAGAGCAACAAACAGTGACTCCACATAAACCTTCTACATCCTCCCAGTTAGCTAATGCTACAGAAAATATTAACCCCTCATCAGCTCCCACCTTGTACCATGGGCAGAAAAGTAGCCCAATTCCCCCAAATCCTACTGCTGTTACAATGAAAAAAACTTAATCAGTTTACTCAAATAGCAAAATATACTCAATGAGTTAGCAGACGACAAAGTGAATTCCAGTTAGGGAATATTTAGGTGATTAAATTGTATGTTAAATGTTTGTCAGGGAAATGGGAACTATCAGCACAGAGAACACCAGCATGACTGGTCTTAGTTTGTTTAAAAACAATTTTTTAAAATGTGGAGTGCATCAAAGGGGAAACATCTATCCCTGAAGAAGACTTCTTTTCATTTATAGTAATCTTTTATTGCTGCTCTATGGTAATGTGAAACTTGCCATGTTTGAGGCAGTTGAGATCCCCAATCTCAAAGTAGAGAAATGATGTAGCCAACATTAATGTTGGTGCAGCAAATACACCACCTTGCTTCAAATATAGATGTTTTCAAGTAGTTAATAAAAAATAAAGCAGCCAAACCACCTAAGCCTCCAAAAGTGAATCACCAGCTTGCTTTAAATTGTCTGTCTATAGCGTGAGTGCTTCTGCACTGAGTCCCTTGGGTCGGGGCCTTTATGTGAGGTGGGTCACTACTGTCATCTGTAACTCTGTTTACTCAGAGTTGCATTGCTGTCATTCAAAATATATCTTATTTTGGCCAGTTCTGTGATGAAAAGTTGCTGCTTATTCTGGACGATGATTAGCTTGGCTAAGGAGAAGCCCTGAGTAGTGCAAAACAGTATTTCCTTCTCCCTTTGCAGTATAGATCTCTTATTACTAAAATCCAGGAAGGAAAGAGATACTCTCTTGTGACGTAGCTTTGTACAGCTTTGACTATGTACAAGACAAGGTGTTAATTTGATAAAGTATCTGTGGAGAGCCAGGACAACACGTTGTCCTCACATGAGAGATGAGAGCCTGTGCAGGCTTGCTTCCTGTATGTGCCTGAGGTGAGACAACATGAGTAGTCATCCTCTGTGTTGAAGTCCACTAATAAATGGTCTTCTGTCAATGCTGCTGAATGTTGATGTTCTAGAGTAGTCAAGAGTAGTTCATGACTGAGCTGTGGTAGCAGAATGAAACATCTATGTGCTAATAAATAGTCTAATAACTCACAAAAATGGACTATGACAATCTTTTCTAAGGACTTCTTCACACAAAATACATCAGAGAACTGGACCCTGCAATTGGTAGACTGACCGTGTGTTGAGCTCTGTCCTGAGAGCATTCCAGCTTTTTAATCTTGAAGACTAAGTTTATCTGTGAGATTTGGTTTATCACCCTAAAAATAAGTCCTGGGTGAATGAATCCTTGTGGCAAGCTTTTAATATTGTTACAACATGTTGCAATGACTGACTTGGAGTTAGTAGAGTATGATGTCAGTTTAGCACTAGCATCTGCTCACAATGACTGTGGAATAGCAGATCAGGGAAGAAAAAGTGAAGCAGAGCTAACCCAAGACGTGAACTTTGCATACCAAGCAAATTATCCAGGACTGCTTTCCTCAGATCTGCTCTTCATTTCTTCAGATCGTACATTCAGCCATCTATCTGTCAGACACTGGGCTGTACTGATAATCCTCTCCTCTGCTCTAATAATCAGTTAAGTATTTTTGTTGCTACTTTATTTAATCTTTTCAATGTCTTGCCGACTTTGTCCCCTTTGCAGCATGTATTCTGAGGAATTTCAGTACTGCTGTATTTTTCTTTGTCTGGAAGCGAAAGGTACGAGATGGAGGGACTCTGGGTGACTGAGTTGTCATCAGAGGGGTAATTTGTCTTCAAGGGTAAGATTTCAAACAGGAGAGTGGGATGACATTTTTCTTGGTGCTCTTAGTGTAATTTAGCAATATATGGACCATCATCTACTCTGGTGTGAAAAGTGAATTTCAGTATCTTGTGTTTTAATATTTATATTAAACCTTCTGTAAAGATTCTCAAATACTTATGTGTGTGGGGAAGTAAGAAAAAAGAGCCTAATGTCTTTTTTGTTGAAGTTACACATACTTGGGCTGTACTAAATATAAGGAAAGAAAGGAGAGCAATCCCAGCATTTGTGCAGTGTGGATTCCCACAGTGGTATTCAGAGCAGGGTAAGGATCTTCCGCTCTTCTCATTTGGTACTGTTACTGGTTTCTAAAGGTGAATCTGGCAGGTTGTCTGCATTCCAAGTGAAGGAGAGCCCCCGGAGACAAGTGGCTTGTTTTGAGAATGGAACTCCATGAAAGAGCTAGTTCCTTTCATAGCATGGCAACCTGCCTACAGCTTACTTCTCCAAAGGGAAAATTCTGGTTTTTATTAAAAAAGCCAAAACAAAAACAACTAAACAAAATCCAAGCAACTAAAAAAAAAGGGGGGGGGCGGGCAAAAACCTCAACAATAAAATAATGAAAAAACACAAATAACTACAACAAAATAGAAAGACACACAGACACACACAAAAAACCCAAACAAAAACAAACAAAAAAAAAAACCCCAAGAAGCAACAGAACCCCTTACCAAAAAAATCCCTCAAAACCAAAAAATGCTGCTATACCAGAGTGGGAAGTTTGCTCTGTGGGTCCATTCCGGAGAGGTGTTTTTATGTCTCCTTGCCTCTCCTCTCTTCTCTTCCCCCACTATTTTTGAAAGCAGCCTTTTACTTTGTGCTTGCAGAGCAACATCTCCGATTCTTGGCCTTTCTCACTGAACTGGGGCTTTGGTTTCATCCTGTTAGCAGGTAAATGGCCTTAAAACCCTTCATAGTTTTGTCAGGGTAAAGTGGAGCTGAAAAGCATTACATATGTTCCAAGTTGAGAGGCAGCTCTTTTGCCATGTTCAAGTGGGTCTTTCCCTGTCGTGTCCCCCCCCTTCCCCTTCTATTAAAGGGCTCAGCCACAATGAAGCTTTAATCAGCTTCATTGATTTAAAGCTAATTTGCACTTGGCTTCAAGGCTAAGGTCTGTAGCACAAGCGGAAGACCTTTTAAATCAGAAGTCAGAATGAAAAGCCTTAGGTATATCATATTGTCTGCAATGCAAAAGAATAGCAGCCTCCGAAGACTGCAAATTAAGTGTAAGAAAAAAGCACAAAGCAGTGTTTTCTTCTGCGTTAATGTAACCTCAGCTTGCTGAGTTACACAAGCTTTGCTATCAACATTACTGCTTCATCATGTAAATTAATAGAGTCGGCTGAATATGGTTTAGTTCTGTGATGTTTTCAGCACTCCAATTCTGGTTGGTTTCAGTTGGGTTTAACCTAATTGCCAAACCGATTCCCATCAGTAATAACTTTTAACATTTATTTTTCCCAAGGGGGAAAAATTGTCTTGTCTGTATTCTGCAATTAAGAAGGTGATGAAATATTCAGTGTATGCCTCCGCTCTGACTTAAATTCTTTTGTTAACTTTATCAGATAAACTATAAAATATTAACCAGCCTACTGCTTGAGCATGTGTGAGCTGTATACTGTTTATCAGACATTTTAAGGTACTACTTTAACATGAACTATATCACAGGAGAGACATTATCCTCTTGTTTTCAGAATCGATGCTTTTGCTGGGGCTTAGAGTACCAGAACGTGTGTTTCCAGTTTACATAGAGCATGATCAGAAAACACAGGAAAGAGTTGTTCCTACAAGCACCTTTGCTAACATTTAAGCAGGTGGGGCAGAAATAACATCTCTCCTTAATTTGCCCCTTCATAGTATTTTCTGATCACGCTGGGCTAGAGCTGGCAGTGTTGCTTGCTGGTATCTTTTAGCCAGTTGCAAGGCTGGGACAGTCTCAGTGATACATGGGGGGTGCATGCACCTAGCATGTGTAGATAGGTGCAAACTTGGCAAAGAGATGAAAGCATGGTTATGTAGATTCTTGTTTGGGAGTCATGTCTGAAAATACCTTATTTTTTGCATCTACATGTTTGGCAAACCTGACATATAAATGTGAGGAGGACAAACTTGGGTTTGTGGCCTCTTGCAGTTGTTGGGTTTTGTTTTATCTATTAAGAAAGAGAATGCAATTTTCTGAAAGGTTCTGTCCTCTTCTGCGTGCATGGTTTCAAAACAATCCCTGAGTTCACTGCAGCGATGAAGAATTTCAATGCATTCATTGAAAAAGTGACTCTGCTTTCTTGTCAGGTCTGTGAAGTGAGCACAAGCCAGAGCCGTGACAATAAAGTCAAAGCAGTATTTAACCTGTTAGCTTCTCGACAGCAATTAATTCATACATTTACTTGCTACTGCCTTTTTGTCTTGGAAAAAAAACCCCAAACAAACAAGTTTTGCAGTAAGAATCTGTGTGTTCTTATTGAAAGCAGGTAAATTAGCAGTGTTTAAAAGCCGGTGAGCACAGATACACTAAGAGGAGGAAGAAATGGAACGTGTGGAACGCTGCGGGAGTGTTTCACACTGCCTGCTTAGGTATCTGCAGCAGGGAGGCGTAAATGTGCAGGGTAGGTGAGGAATGCTGCATGTGGCTGATGGAACCATATACAGGCCTCTCAGGATTTTTCTTACCTGACATGTGAAGCTCTGTATGCCAACTCATGTGACTGTAAGAGGTCTTTTTCTGTCCAATCCTTTCCTCCCTGGTCTCCTGCACTGGATTATGTGACACGAAAGGGCTGCAGCTGGGAAGAGTCTGCTTTTCATCAAGGCTCCCCGCACGTGCCGAGAGCTGTTAGGAGGCTTGTGCTCCCTGGTACAGTGTCTTAGTGGAAACCCTGTACAAGACAGAACTGCTCCCTGAGCCAGGCAGCTGCATCCAGCCGCCCGGTTGTGGAGTGCAGCGTTGTGCTGCCAGCCTGGAACTGTCGGAGGGAAGGCAGCGAGGTGCGTGATGGAGGCGATAAGAGCCTCCCCTGTAAGGAGGGAAACTAGATAGGGTGCGTGTCTAGAATATGTGATGCTGGGGGTATTTAAAAAGCTTTTCATTGCTGGAAATTCAAGATGACAATTGCGTGGGGAATAACAGGGGTCTGAGTGACAAGGATTTCTTTCCAGGGAAGGGGTTGCATTTTTTAAACTGCAGGTACCTGTTACAGTCGGTGAGGTGTTCTGGGGTTGTCTTTTTCAGCAAATGAAGGGCTGTCCATATGCCCTTGTGTTTGACAGCCTGGCACATGTGACTTTTGGCCCCACATTGCATGATAAAATTTAGTTTCCTTAATCAAAAATGGCTGTTTTCACAAACTATGAATTGCTTTGTGAACAGGCTCATTGGGTAGCCTTTCCAAATGGAAAATGTTTTGAGTGCGTGCGAGAGGAAGGTTTCGAGCTGTCAAAACATCTCCTGTTGACATTTTCATAACAGAAAGTTCCAGCTTTACTTATAGAAACATAACATCAGTAGAGGTTCAAAAAGAGTTAAAAGGTCAAAAAAAGAAAAATTATTGATTATTAGATGGGATTTTCTTCACAATTCTGACTTCTTTGATTTTAACTTTTATCTTTACTGAAGTCAGGAGCGTGTATTAACTCAAATTTTCTTAGCACAGGTTCTTTATTGTGACTTGCTTGCTAGAGCTATAATAAAGGTCAAAACAGAATTATGATGAAAATCTATATGGAGTTTATTCTTTTTTCAGAGCAAATTGCAAAGTTATGCAAGACAGAAGAAAGTAAGTGACAAAATTGACAAGACTGCCTCCAAAGAATAGAGCAGACCACCAGGAAGGTCAAAAAACCTTGACTGGGCTTTGCATAAGTATCTGAAGCATTCATATCTGAAGTCCTATGGCAAATATCCTGGTTAAGATATTTTCTTGCTTTTTTGTTTTGTTTGGTGTGGTGGTTTGTTGTTTTTTTTATTCCTCAAGTTATCTGTTTTGGGCACTAGCTGCCCTTTGATAGGACACTAGAAGTTATTTTTTAAAGAGAATATGCTGTAAAGCTAGTTGTTCCAGGGTAAGATAAGCAGTACGATATGGACTTGTTAAACTCTGTATTGATTACTACAAGGCAATGAATCTATTAATGCAAAGGCATTGGAACAGCAGTTTAAAAATGTGAATTCGTTCAGTTCTGTAGCATGTCCAGTGCCAAGACATTCCAGAAAACTATTTTTGCTTTTGAACTTAGAGATAAAGGAGCAAATGCTGCAACAAATGCTTCCAGCAGAATGCTCTCTAGGAGTAGAGTAACTCACGTATTGTAAGTGGCTGGTCTTAAACTGAGCATGTGCTGGACTTCTGTGGAAATCTGCTGTGAAATTATGGTAGAGTACAAATTCAGTGATTTGTCTCCTTCCGAAAATACCCAAAACACTTCCCAAAAAATCTTAACACACTTCCTGGTATCATTAGAAAAAATACAATAAAAATTGAGGAGAAGGAATAAGTGGTCCTAAGAGATCTGTTTTTAGCTAGCTGATTAGTAGCCTGGAGTGCTGTTGATTTGGTGATGTTTAAGAATACTTGTATGTCCCTTCATGTGTGTGAATTTTGCCCCAGCTATAATGACATCACAAAAGTTGGTAGAGACAGACAGACTGACTTCTGAATTTGATGTTAAAGCTCTTCTTCAAGAAGGTGATGTCAGATTTTGGTGTTATTTAGCTGCCACTGCCCGTGAACTTGTAGGGAAGGCTACTGAAAATGCCTTGCACTGTAGAAGAAGGAAGCTAATGTTACTTTGAAAGGTCTCTTGTCATTTGGGGATGTCTGTTACTTGCTATTGCCTTTGGTTGCAGTGAACAGAGCTCACGTTTATGACCAGGAGTATTTATAAACCTATGTCATTTAGCAACTGTGGCATAGTTTTCCAGTAGGATGGAAGAGCTGCAAACAACCAAGGACAAATTTTAGGATGCTTATCCTCTATTTGCTACATTCTTGGATTGAAAAAATTGTTTCCTTTATTTTAACATGTGCCAAATGCAAGTGAAAAATGAGATGGTTTATGGTAGCTATTCTCAATAGTTGACCTTGGCCTAGAGAAGGTTGTCACCTTCTGTAGTCAATGAAACAAATTTAAAGGTTGCATCAGGACACCTAAGTTAATCACAGAGTATCTCAAGTTGGAAGGGACCCATAAGGATCAAGTCCAACTCCCTACTCCTCACAGGACTATCTAAACCTAAATCATATGACTAAGAGCATTGTGCAAATGCTTCTTGAACTCTGACAGGTTCAGTGTCTTCTCTACTTCCCTGCAGAGCCTGTTCCAGTGACCAGCCACCCTCTCAATAAGGAAGCTTCTCCTAATGTCCCACCTGAACTTCCCCTGACACAGCTTCATTGTTTTCTTGTGTCCTGTTCCTGGTTACCAGAGAGTAATGCTATGCTTCTGCTTAGCACCTCTCTCTAGAGCCCAAAGGACCATTCCTCTGTCTCCTTCACTTACTGTAGCTGGGCTGCAAGGAAAATGCTAAGCGTGTGCTGGGGGTAGTGAGTATCTCTGTGTAGCTTTGCAGGCCATGGAAGACCTGCAAATGAGAACACTGCGAGGCTGAATCCCTTACTACAACAGAGGAAAAATTAGGACGCTGCACTTGGTTGTATAAAATACTAAAATGGGTGCTGGTCTAGACTTACGTTATTAGAGTTTGATTGAAATACAAAGCAATTCTTGAAAGTCCCTGTCATTGCTCCTTTAGGACCAATTCTAAGATCAAATCACGTGTGTGTGGAATTTTCCGGAGAAAAATACTGTGGTGGTTTTCTGGATTAGTAGAAATGATTGTTTCTTGTTGGTGCAAAAAGAGTGGGTGAGCTACCGCACCGCTAACGCTTTACTGCTCTTGCCATTTAGCCAGATCACGACGACCGAAGTGACGTGGCTATTAATTGAAGATAGAATAAGTCCTCTCATCATTAAGGACCTGAAACAAAGCCGCCGAAATTAATGAGAGCAATTCCCATTTGCTACAGTGTTTGTTGGCAAAGGCGTGGAACCCTTTGCTGTGCTTTGCAAGCTTCCCCCTCTAACACAGGAATTTGCCTATTAACAAACTGTTTTTTGAATAAGTCATCCATTTTGCAAGGAGTGGATGTTTTTGGCACTGATGTAGGACATGGAGTAGACGACCTGTGCAACAGCACAGCATTCCTTGGCTCTGAGTACAATAGAACTTTTCTGTATTAGTCACACATAGGCAGCCCAGTGTACTTCATGCTTATTGATTCACCTTGCTGATAATTGCAGCATGCTGCTAATAAACGAACCTGCTGAAAACTAATCCACCTATATTGCATCTGCATAGTTACCCTCCCTGGTGTCAATTAAGTTCAAAGGGCACAGAAAGGCAGTTTGAATTTCCTTGAATGTGTATGATCTTTAACGTGTGCAAAAGGATTATAACGGTCTAAAAACGGCAGCTCTTTTGCAAGGTTTACCTTCTTCACTAAATGTTTCCTGCCTTCTTGTTTTTTACTCTGTATCAGAGAAAGGGACAGAGGAAAAAGAATGTGAGACTTCTGATTTTATTAATTTCTTTTTTACTAGACTGTTCTGATTCATGCAGAAGGCTGTTGATCACAGCGTTCCTTTTCATTGGAAATACCATGTTAATGCTTTCATGCTATTTGCTGCAATCATGCTCTGACGAGTTCTCTTTGGTTTCATAATTTGCTGTTCCATTTAGAAAAAACCTCTGCACATTCTTTTTTTTTAAAGAACCAGGGGCTAGAGTTTCTCAGATAACACTCAAAGCTCAAGTAACTTGAAGAGGTGAATCAAACTTGAGGCGTTCCAGCCACAGCTGCTCAGTCCCACCCACAAACCACAGCCTCTTGCCCTCTCAGTTGTGCTGATACGACTGTTTGTAGGGCCATGCACTGTTAATCTGTTCACTGAGCTGGTTTAAGTAGTCCTCTGAAAGAGAGTGTTTATTTTTAACTCCAATCTGACTTGAAGAACATGTCTACAAATCATTTGTCAGCACACTGGGTGGCCAGTGACCACTACTTTAGAGGGCCTGAGACTTCCAGAGTGTGCAACACAGCAGCTGGGTATCTAAATACTTGAAAAGATTGAAGACAGACCTTGATCTGCTTGCCTTTGTGCTCTGAAAGAGTGAGAATATGTACAAAAGTTCTTGGTTATCACAGCCAAGGTCTAGTGAAAATAAGATCTGGAGTAAATAATGTTACTAACATTAACCTGTGTCTTTTCTCCTTCAAAGAATTTAACAAGCGAGACTTAAATAATGATTTACTGTGGAGTGTTGAACAAATGCTATTTCACTTGCATCCCAAATAGGCAAAACAAGAGAAATGAAGCTATTTGCACGCTACTAGAAGGGAGTCTGAAGCATCTCATAATTTTCTGATAACCTATGTACCAAATGTTTTAGTTGTCTAACCATGAATGGTGAGTGATGTCCAAGGGTATCTGGGCCATACAGATGGCTCTGGGAAATACAGTGCTGGCTATATGTGATAGCCATGCTCTCTGGATAGGTAGGTAAAAGCCATCTAAGATGTTCTATAATACCTAAAAATTGTCCATCAAAATAGCACTAGATACCTGTGCTTAGGCATTCGAGTGACTTGTGCTTAGAATACAAGATCCCTAAATCCCGTTAGGCGATCACAAGATGCAGTGATTTCTGTCAGGTTCATACTTTGTTCATACTGTTGCTTTTTCTCAGAAGAAGACTCAGAAAACGCTTTGGTGAGCCATAGCTCTTTAGCCTGTGTACCAGGAAGCCAATCAGACAGTTCCTGCTCTGTGAAGCTCCAGTGAAACAGAAAGGCCAGAAGAAGAGTTGCATGGAAAAGACACAAAGGTGGCCAAAACAGTGAGCAAACAGGGCAGAACTTAAGGCACTGCATTTTGCATCTGCTGCTCCATCTAAAGGGTTGGAAGCTCCTGACCTTTCATATTGAGACTTAAAAAAATGATGCTGGCTGGTGTGCCAGTGGTGTGTCTGGATCTGAAGCTGCTCAGATGTCGGTAGCGTGTGTCCTAGGCATGATATCCTGAATGTGTCAGGGTTCTTGGGCACGGGAGGCATAGGAACAGTTGGTCCACTCCTGAGGTTTCTTGTGCAGGTACTGTGTGCTGAAAGGTGGATGCATTAGTGGTCAGCTAGTTGTCAAAGATGTGTCTGGGGATAACTGGGTGAGTCAGTAACCTCAGTAAGATGAGGGCAAACCTCTTGACTTTCTCCATAAAGCATTTGCTCCTTTATTCCTAAAATGCTCTTTCAGGCCTCACTTTTCCCTCTTTGTAAAATGAGGACATACTTCTCAGTCTTATTTCAGGGAAGAAAGGCTTCAGTAGCTAGTGCTCATAGGGGGGTTGTGTCCTCTGAGGAAGGGGGCCACGTACGCCTGATGCTGCCATGTTGTGAAACACGGTCTGTCGTGAAGTTCTACAGATGAAATACAATTTTAGGGTGATTGTCTCTATTCCTGCTGAATTGCTGCAAGTTATGAATTATTACAGAGATGGTCTGGAGATTATCAACCCCGTGAAGTCAATCTTCTTTTCCTAGCCCGCATTACATTTTTCAGTGAGAAGCACAAAGCATTTTAAAGCTATAATGTCAGCAACTGCTCTTTGGAGATCAAGACGTGCCTGCATGTGAAAACAAATATGCCTGCTGAGTAAACACACAAAAGCTATATAGGCAGTATGTATACCTTCAGACCCTTGTGCTTTACCAAATCCTGTGTGAATGCTTGCGATAACTGCATTTAATGAGCTGTTTTTTCTGACCAAACTCTGTTACCTGATTTATCAGGTCAGCCACTAAGCAGCTTTGATAATTCCCACTGCGAGTCGCCACTGGATTGCTCCATGCTGCTTCTGACTCTTTCATTGTTCTTGTGTAGTATGTCATGGCTTTAATAACAGGAATTTCTTTGAAGTCTGTATGCGTTATACTGGGGAAGATGGAAAAGAGAGAGTATTTGTGTCTAGTTGTTATTGTTACTAGTAGCTAGTGACATAAATGTCTCCTGCTGTGGCTGCTGTCTCAGGTCTTGCAAAAGGGGAATGGGAAGAAAGCATGGAATTTGATGAGGAGCTCTAGTTTCTGTACTTTGATGGGGGCTGATCTGGCTGATTATTGGCAACTGCACTGCTGATTACTTGCGTGCCCTTCTTCTCGGCAGACACCACTGAATCGTGCAATTTATAATAGAAAATTAGAGGTGATAAATAGAAACCCTTTGCATCCAGCGCGCTCAGAATTTGGGGAAATGAATTCAAATTTAATGGAAGAGTGATTCCATCCCCTGTTGGGATGTCATCCAAGCCCTGATATCATATTTCTATTCCGTTTGCTTGTTCTGTGGTTTATGTCTTTACCTTATGGTTAATTTTCTTGACTGCTAGATTGCAGTTTGCTGATGATAGGACAGGACCTTCATGCAGTGCTACAGAGTACTTAACGTTTGTGTCAGATGCAACTATTAATATGATTTCAAATGTAATATAGGTGACTTATCTAAATAAAGTGAATTAATAGCTGATCCTACTTATTTTATGGGCTCTCTGTCCTGTGGTCCAGAGAAGGATGTAGGCAGCTCAAGAAAGGCAGCTTTCCTATGAGAGAGCACTTGGCTATTCTTAGTAGTGGAATTCCTGCTGGTTTTGGTATGTCAGCATCTGTTTTGATAACAGTCATCTTGTGCAGCACAAGCATTGCTGTTTTGTAGGAACCTAAGGCATGCCAGACCCATAACTGTAGCTTAATGGATATTGCAAACTGCTGGAAACTTGAAGGGTTCAAATGCAGTCTGAGGAAAATGTTCTAATGATGGCAAATTGCTCACCCTTAATTTGCTTCAAGCTTGTCAGCTGTAAAACTGGGAAGAAAAGACCACCATTTGGAAAAAGAGTTTCTGTATCTGAGGGTAAGAGTTGTCTTGCTTGAACATTTTATATACATACTGACTTTTTCTTGGTTTTGTTTTAAGCTTTTTGGAAGCATTTCCCAGGTGCAGCAGAAAAATGACAAAATGAGGCTGACTTGAAATAGTGAAAGTAGTAAAAGAATGAATAAATATAAAGGCTAGCTCATGCTGGAAAAACTAGTGAAACAAAATTTGCCTTGGCTTTGAAGGGGAGGATAAAAAGGATAGACTCGTGCTGTGTGCTGCTTTCGACTCACATACCCTGTGTTGCTCACATGGAAGTTCAAGGAGGCTAGTGTGGCTCCATCAGCTCTTTTAACACTGGGAGATCGGTTACTGCCAAGCAGAATGGCTCAGATTCATTGCAGGGCTGTGCATTAGAATAGCATTAAAAGCTGGGTTGCTTGTTGTATTTTATTGGATCAAAGCCCTTAGATTGATACACAGAGGCTCCATGTGCCACCAAAATAATTTCTAAACCCCAGTGTAAACCCACCTGGATTTCTGTCATGTAAAAAGAAAATCTCTAGGAGAGGGCTGATTTTGCTAATACCTTTGAAGAAGCTGTGGAATTTCTTGCTGGTGAAGCCTGTGAGAGCAGGAAAGTAACTGATCTTCTGTGTTTGTGCTAGATAATGGTTTGTCAGCTGTGTTTTAGACCTGTACTTCCCAATGGGACAGACCAGGGTAATCCATATTTTTTTCCCTGATTCATTTCCACACCAAGTTTTACTGTTCAATAAAATGCCTCAAATGCTTCAGAATAAATGTTCATTTTTGGAGGGATGGGACAAAACAAAACCCAAAGGGCTGTACTATAAGTCAGCCTACTTCTAGAGTCTGAAGTGCTTTGAAACACCCTAACAGGAACCGATTGGATGAATGAGTTTTGTGTTTGTTTGAGATATTGGGCCTGACTTAGCCAGGTGGTAGAGTAAGGTCACCCACTGTGGAGTGTTATGGGCTGCAAGTGACTGGAGAGATGATGCAGTTATCATCACATTACATATTAAATCTCTCCATTAAATATACCATGTATTGTTCTGCCAGCAACACAAGTTTAACAAAGCCCCTAAGTGTCTCTTGGAATATTGCCAATATGGTAAAAGACTGCGATTGATTTCTCTGATTTGGTTCGTATCGTGGACTTAAAATATTCATAGTCTTCAGCCTGCTGTATGGTAACTGAATAACACACTATTCTGAAGAGGGAGAGATGCTGTGAATCTTGTGGTATTGCTAATGGATTTGAAGAGGATGCTAATGCATTGTACCAGGAAGTGAATTGAGCTCTCGTGTGTAAAGGAGGATTAGAAAATATAATTATGAAAAAGCAACAGTCACAGGCTTGAAGAAGTTTCATTGATGTGAGCCTGCTACAAACGACGTCTTGTTGTTGAGAAAGATGACTTTGATGGGTGCACGCTGCCACAGGAATCTTCTCTATGAAGTAAGGTGGAATGAATTATAGAAATAGCCATTTTGTGAACTATGAAGGGTAAATTAAATATTAAGTCTTATATTGACAAAAACCCATGCAGCTTTTAATTTGAAATAACAGTTGTCTACAGAAAGCTAAGCTTTCACATAAAGAACTGCAGGAAGGCTTTGGGAGAGAAAAATACAGCATGATAGAACTGTCAAGCCAAATGGAAGATAGGTCCACCCACTACACACACAAAGGCAACCAAGAAATTAAATAATTCATGGTCTCCAGCTGAGTATGGAAGAAGGATCTGAGCTTTTTTTTGAGTATCGTTCTCTAGTTCAGAAGAATGAATGGCATGTTGTTATGAGTTCTGTATATATTGATTTGGATGTCATAAATCAGCTGCCTTGTGTGTGAATGCTGCTGCTGAGTGCTGATGACCCTAAATATTAACTCTTCTCACACTTGCTGTTCAGGTGTCCATTCTGTTATTCACATCTGGTGTGCTCATTCCTGTGTGTTGCAGTTCTGGCCTTCCACAAATAAGCATTAAGGCATCTTCATGTGAACACATGTCTCATCTGACTCAGATGTCTTGGTGTGGAAGGTTTAGAAATGACTGAGCTTTCAGATTCTGTGGTCAAGCCCAGAATACCCATGTCCTCTCAGTTTTTAACATGAATTTGGCTTCCTTGCTCCCATATGTTTGAAATCAGAAGCTATTAGCACGTTGGACATGCTCACAGCCCTTTTCAGGGGTTTGCAGCAGAAAACAAGAACTTACTGGATGGCAATTCCCTTTTCCCTCCTGAGAGGAATTAATGCTCATATCAGTCCATGGTCCTATGAGTGGAGGAGCATTTCTGACTTGGCACTGGCTGCACTTATCAGTATAGACAGAGATGTGGGTCACAGGCCACAGCACACTTCCAGTTTTGAAACTTCTTTTTACTGCTGAGAGTAGCTGTGCCATCACATAGGTCTTTTCAATGGCAAGGATACTTGGCTTTGAAGAGTGGTTCCTTAGGTAATGTATGGCCCCAAATACTTTAAGGGCGGGAGCATTTTACCATCTTCACACTTATCTTCTTAAACAATAAGACATGAGACACAGAACCTGCCTGTAGCAAAGAAATAGGTGTAAACAGGGGCAGAACTGAACAAGGTAAAATAAGCTTACTGTCCTTAACCTCTCTCTTTCAACACCTACCAGTAGATGTGCATGCCACTGAACTTTTTATACAGAGAAGTGCATTTTCATACCAAAGGATCATTCTTAGCTCTTTTTTACAAGAAACAAACTGTTTCATTCAATGGAAGAGTGTCCAGTGTAAATGATGTAAAAGACCATATGATCCTGCTGTTTACGTTGGAAAGCCTGGTGTAACCATTCCCACCATGGAAGGAGTCAGCAGCAGTACTGACTGTTGTTCCAAGCATGGTATTACACCATTTTCCATGTGATACAAGTATCTGGAGACAGATTCAGAAGAGAAGAAGAATATTGTAAATGGGATCTCCGCTAAATCTTGGTAGACTGTTCTTCCTTCAGAATGTTTTGGACTTAAATGGATATTTGAATAATCAAGTGTCTTTTTGTTCACTGTTCCAAAACTTGAAGTAGGAAAATTTGTTTTATATTGGATCAAACAGGTTTTATGTTTGTCAGTTTAACTTGAAAACGGCTGAAACTGTCATGTTTTCAACATGGTTCTTTGACTCAATGGAAGTCATTTTCAGAAAATCTTAAGAGACTAAATTGCTAAAAAATACTTGATTCTTTTTATCTTTTATGGCTTTTTTTTTTTTTTTAGCTTTAAGAAACCCAAGAATCCTACTGAAATTTGAACAAGCTTGTAAAATTTCTTGCTGTTGCCCAGTTTGGAGTATTTTTACTGAAAATACTGGTACTCACTTGTGTGTGATCCTACTAAAGTATAAAAGCATGAAAGTTGTTCCTGCTTGCACCAAAATGTGCTAGACAAACTGTCCTATTACAGTAGCATTATTCAGTGTACTTTTTCCTATACTTTTGTCCCCTGTGTTCCTGCCTTTGGACACTCGAAGTGTGTTTACAGGCAGCAGTGTAGTGTGAGGGCACAGTAGTGACCACTACACATGGAAAAGCTCAGTTGTCTAAAATATGCAAAGCATTTAGATAATTTAGATAATATGCTGCAATAGCTCTTGCTTACAAACTCATATGGAACAGTAAAATACATTTATTTGTGCTTTTTGATTTGAAATGACTTTAAAAATGTAATCTGAGATTATGGGAAGCGAACCACAATTACTGCTCATTATAATATGACCTATTAGTTTCAGAAGGTTGGATTGTAAGTATCATAGTTCAGATTTGGTTGCTTGACCAAGCTATTGAGTGAAACTTTTAAAGTCCCATATATTGTATCATGAAAAGAGTGAATGAAGGACCTTATTCATGAAAGAAATTGGAGCTGCTTCTACTCATTCCTCATGTTGCTTAAACAAAGGAAAACTGAGGCATGGGTTTCCAAGAGGAATTCCTAAGGTACACTTGTTCGTGTTGAGACTGGAACACTTTTGATATATTACATAAATAGGCAAAGATTCTGGGGGGAGATGTGGGAAGCAAAAACATCTGTCCTTCACTTCCCATTTCTCTGTCAGACATGGAGAATATTCAGCACAGAAAAACCCCACATTTACAAAAATTAGATTGCAGTTTTTTTCATAATGGAGGGAGCATACACGCAAGGATGTGCTTTCTTCTTCCAGAGTTGTTGCTAATTAAAACTCTGATTCAGTAATTTTAAGGTAATGATAAATTCAGCTTATATATAATAAACTATAATATGCAAGAAGCATAATCTGAAAAACAGTCCACTTAAATTCACCCATTATGCTGATATAAAAATCACTTGCTACCCTGTATTTTTATACACGTCCTTCCTTTCTCTGTATCTTTCCTGTGTCTCTCCTTTTCCTATTATATTTCATGTAAGTTATTTATCTTCATTTCCAAGGCATTTTGGGCTTCTGCCAGTTTTTTAACCATCTCTTATTCACTACTGAAATGCAGCTTTTGCTTTTTAATGCCTACAATGTCAGCTTCTGACATCCTTCATATTAAAGATTCAATAAATACCTGTGTTTCCTTCCACACTGTGCTGCATGGGAAGAGTTCTTCAAAAACAGATCCACTGTTTGTCTTTTTGCTTTCTTTTTTCATGATGCCTATTAAAAAAAATACAGAAGCAACAACCAAAAAAAAAACAAAACCCAAAAAAACCCAAACAAAACAAAACCACAACCCCCCCACCCCCAAAACCACAAACAAAACATCAAAGACAAAAACCCAAACAAAAAAGCACCTAAACATTGAGCAAACCAGCTTGTCAGCTTCTAGTCTGCTGGTGTCTTGACCTCTCCTCTCATATTTACTACAACTTTGAGTCCCTCAGTAGTTTGGGGCTTTGTTTGTGTGTTTCATTTATTTAGAATGAATATTCTCTGGGTCAAACCCCATCTTTTTTTCAGTATCTTTCTATAATGCTGCAGTTGAATGAAGCCCTTCCTAGAACTAAGACACTGAAAGCCTTGGCAAGACCATGCAATATCCTTGTGATAAGACCATGTATATCCTTGTGATGTTTGTGGTGCAGTCTGATACCTAAAATAATCTAAGCTTTTGTAGCTGGGGCTTTTGTCCTGGTGTTCATTCAGTTTTAAGACCTGAGTATTGATGATCACAACTCCCTGAGAGCTGGAGAACTTGTGCATCTGCAGTTATGGGTTGTCAAAAGCAGCTAATGGCAGGTGACTTTGGGTTTCGAGGAGAACTTAGAGAAAGAAGGGATGATCATGTAATGAGGTGTGTTCAGGTATTACTGATACTACTCATGCTTCTGCTTGTTGCCAGGATTCAGTTTTGCTTCTGACCAGCTTGAGGATTCTGTGTCAGTTTAGTGTAAAAGGGATCTGGTACTTGGTGGCTGTTACTTGTCTGGAGATTGGGCTGGATCACCTCTCCTGTGAGGACAGGCTGAGGGAAGTTGATGGTGTTCAGCCTGGAGAAGGCTCCAGGGAGACCTTACTGTGGCCTTTCAGTACTTGTAAGAAAGATGGAGGAAGACTTTTTACCAAGGCCTATCATGATAGGCAAGGACCAATGGTTTTAAAACAAGAGTGTAGATTTAGATTGGATATAAAGAAGAAAATTTTTGTGATGAGGCACCAGAACAGAGAAGTTGTGGATGCCCCATCATTGGAATTGCTCAAGGCCAGGTTGGATGGTGCTTTGAGCAAACTGATCTAGTGGGAGGTTTCTGTGCCCATGGCAGGGGGGATGGGACTAGAGGATCTTTGAAGATCTCTTCCAGCCCAAACCATTCTGTGATTATTTTTCTGAATTTCTCTGGAGAATTAAATCTGGCAGGCCATTCTTCAAGTGCACTCTTTGTCTGATTCAACATGTCAAAAGCAGTTTATCTTGAAGCTTGTGGTTTCTTCATGGAATGGATCAATATGTAAGGTCCTTTGACATGTATCCCTTGGTGAATGTATTCTGTGGATGCAAAGGTGCTTGCTCTCCCTTTGATTTAGTGCTATTTGAATGCATATGGTTTTATTTGTGTGAGGAGTGGTGCCATGCATGATCCTATAGGATTTCAATTCTTTGGCACGCATCCTGTTTCATTCAGTGCTCTGGAGGTTCCTATGGTCTTTTGGCAAAATAAGGAGAATGGAATCAAACTTTGTGCAGCTTTCCATCTCTTTTGCTGGACTGTGGAGGGTTGGTCAAGAAAATGAGTAAAAGTTGCCTGTTGTTTTATATTTCCCTCTAGTTTCTCAAGGCTATAAAAATAATTTCAAGGGTTGATTCTGAGTTTATTCTATGGCCTAATCCAATTTTCCATTGGAATTAAAGTCGGAACATCCTTTTGTTTTCAGTGGAAATTGGAGAGCATCTGTAAGAAATAAGATGGTTCACAAACAGAAGCAAGATCTCCCATTGCTGAGTGGCAATTGGTGTTCTTCTTGAAGACTACCTCACTATCTTCAAAAGATTTTTCAAGTTTGAATTTGCAAATGGAAAATAAGGTTATTACTTCTCTCTGTGATGAGTAGTTATCCCTAAATCCTTTTCTTTCCATCTTCACCCCCCTTTTCTTTTTTTCCCTTTATCCATAGGACATTGTAAGCTACACTAGGACATGAACACAGTCATTCAGGGCTTGCTACAGTGATAGAAATTGGAAGTATTGTTGTTTGTGATGATGTCCCCTTGCATTACATTATCAACCATTTGGTTCAGTTCAGGTTTGTGTGTGCTGGTGTTAATGAGCTCATTACAGTGATATCTGAGCAAAAGCATTACAGGTAATGGGGTTCTGCTTCAGTTCCTGAGAGAGATTATTCCACGATGAATGGACCTCATTGTCAGGACATGTGTTGTTTATTTGGCCTGATTCTACTCTGCTTCCTCTCAATATCCCATCTTTTCTCCTAGCCATTCTTTTCAAAATGGTGCATTTTCTCTACTCTTACTTTCTTCCTGTTTTTTTCCCTTGCTACCAAGGGAGTAAATGTCTGTATTCTGAATAGTCTTCAAGCATTGATTTGTCTCAGGCTAATTTGCCAGCTTTTGCTAGTCTTTAGCACCAGTAACACTCCTCACACATTGTTTCTTTCTTTGGGATTTCATAATGACCATTTCTGGAATAAAACTTTTCATAGTAAACATAATGTGTCTGTTATGTGTACTAGCTTCTTTCTTTTCTGGGAGGAGATTTTAGTTTAAGTACAGTGCAGAGACTTATGTCTGGCTGGGACCCCTGCAGTGACATTTTAGAGGGGTTCTTATGATACTAGTAACTGTGACTGGCAGGATCTCATTTGATTAAGGTATGAGTCAGTGCCTTGCATGAGCTATCAATGCAGGGAGTCTTTGGAAATGCTTAACTGCAGCCCTGTGGAGAAAGGGGAATAACCTCAAGGTTGGATTGGAAGGGAAACAGTCTGAGGAATTAAGATCCTGGTCTGTAGTGTTACCTCGACTTCGGAGTCCTAGGTGAGAAGAAACCATAGGTCGTGTGGGACCATCCTTCAGCAAAGGACAGCTTAAGGTACAATATTTAATTTGCTTCTCAGTGGAAGAGATTGTTTCACTTTAGAGTTTTTCCATTATTGAAGAGTGGTTTCCAAGGGGCTGGTAGGTGCCAGCTATTCCTTTCCCATTGTGCTATGGGGATTTTGAACCTGTGGTATAGGCTGGTTCTTGCAGTGCCCCCAGACAAGCTGCTTATGTGCACCCTGGGCTGCAAGACCACCTTTGGAAGCTTACAAGATAGAAATGAGGGAAAGGAGCCTGTGGGTAAAGTGCTGGTCAAGAGCATCTGTGTCAAGCAGGGTGGTAAGGGGAATGTCTGAAACACAGGAATCCTATCAGCCCACTCCAACCCCAGTACACATCAAGCCTCTTTAGAGAGGGATGTAATAAATCTTCCTGAACATGCCAAGTGAATCCCTCTGCCTTGGTGAGTCTTGGCTACAATTTTGCTAAGTGTGGGAACTCATCTGTGATGTGCAGCTAGAAATCATTCTGAAAGCATCAGTTGTCTGGCAAATTTCCTTGAAACTTTCCTGCTTTGGTTCATTTCCTTCTGATACCTGATTTCAACAAGGACAGGAAAGATGAGTCCTTGTAATATATCAGAGCCTTAAACTCTGCTGCTGAGGCTGCAGGCCTTTCCTTGGCTTTCTGGAAGAGAGGTCTTGTGCTGATGAGGACTTGTGGGAGCTTATATCAGATGTGTCGCTTATTGCTGTGATGAGACAGGCAGGGCAAGAGGGAGCCTAGATGTGAGCTAGAAAAATTGGTTGTCTGCACTGGATCTGCAAGAGAGCTTTATAGATCAAATGTGTCTCTGGAGAGAACACACAAAGCAAAGGCAGTGCGTTGCTTCTGGTGTTTGAGTGATCAGATGCATGAACTGAGGTTGTTCTGGATCACTGGCACAGGTCCCACTTCAACATTTCTTGATTTTTCATTGTTTGTCTTGCAAGAAACACTTCCTTAGCCTTTGCTGAAAACATTTATTTACTTAGCAAGGAAGAAGCATTGAGAGAAATGAAGGAGTGAAAGAGATAACAGGACTGAGGATTAGAAATGCAGTTATTTTTAAACCATGTTTATTAAATACATATTATGGTACTGCGCTGCAATCCAAGCTCGTTCACAAAGTGGTTTAAAATGACACAGCAGTGTGCATAAAACTCTTCTCACCCCAAATTGTCACACACAATAACATGAATGACCAGCAAAACGTGTTAATAGGCATGTGGAGCAGGAATGGGAAAGGAAGCCACATCATTCTGTTCGTGTTTTACAATGAAGTCATCCAGTGACTGAAAACGTAAGTCATGATTCTCTCTCATTTATAGCTATGAGCTGTCTGTCCATGCCTATGTGCTGAAAAGCATTGATGCACTATTGAAAGAGCACTGAGCTGCTCATTTAATCAGTGCTGGCTGTGTATTTTACATAGAGCAGATCAAATCTGACTGATTTATCACAGACTTTGAGATAAATTTTCCTGTCAGTGCCGGCATATTGCCCATTAATGAGAAAGGGAGTTAGACATGTCAGGCAAGAGTCTTCTGTTATCTGCTTACTGTAATTCTTCTCCAGACATGGTCCCACCTATAAGATCAGGCTGTAGGTAGGGATTTGGGTTTGGAGGATTAAACTCCTGTAGAGTTCTGTGGAAGCAGTAAGTGGAAATGAAGCTCTATGCACAGGCCAGAGGGGAAAACTTCTGCATGCATTTCCATCTGAATTTCTAAATAATAGATGTAACACTTTGTCTTCCCTGTGCCATTTTTTTTTTCCTGAAAGACCAAAATATTTTTTTAAGATGTAGGGAAAGAATATCAAAGTTATTTTTCTCCATTTAGTTTCCATAAAAATGCCCAAGCTTGTTTGTGCCACAATAGCACAAAGCACTCTGTCATTTATCATCACTTTGCCACTATGCACAACGTAGTCATTCTGCATTGCCTAAAATATAAGATATGCACATGATCAAAACCTGAAAAATGATGGATACCCAGACTGTAGTTTACTTAAAATGTTTTATGTGAACAGTAGCAGTGTTCTTATGTATTCAGGGTTATTGAAGTCCATTTCATCCTCTTGTGAATATTTGCAATTTAACATAGCCTCTAACACTTAAAGCCATGAGGAATGTGTTTTGTTTCAGCTGGGTCCATCATCCAAGGAATAAGACTTGCTTAGTCAGAGCAAATGTCTTTTGTGCCTACAACAAAGTAGAGAGAAGCTGATCCTTGGTAGACTGAGTCCCACAATTCTGACTTGGAACATTTAGGAAAATAAGTGGTTATTATGTGATGATAGCAAAAGAGTTTTCTTCGGAATTTGGTCTGCATTTGATGATGAAAAGAAGTTGCTATCTTTTAAAGATTCCAGTGTATTTGTGTGGCTCATGCTACATGGACTACAGAGTTAGACACATGTTTAGTATGTCTGAATACTGTAAGCCAAGGATGAAGAAGAATATGTCTGCCTTCCCTCGAACACAGGTAGGGATGGGATTAAAAATTTTTGTACTGAATTCAAAAACCTCCCCCATCACATATATTGTAACAAGTGCTGTCTGTAGTGTATCTGCTCTTTAAAGCACTTCTGTGAAAAACTCTTGGTTCTTTTGTAGGCTTTTTCGTTGTCCTGCCAACAGTTTTGTCAGTAGTTTCCCTGGGTTGTGCCTCAGTTTCTCTGTCTATAAAGCTAAGATAATGTCTGTAACTAGCTTCGTGAAAGATGCTGTGATCAACTCATTAAAAAAAAACATAAAAGAACCCCAAACAGTGAGACTGGGCCGAGTTAACCTACACTAAAACTGTCTCAAAGTACCATGTCTCAAGTTAGGATAGACTCTCTTTCAAAAGAGGTTTGCGTGAGTCCCTTATTGCTTCCAGAACTCCCCATAAGCTAAGTATTACTATCAGACTTTGGATAGGTGACTTGCAGTGGAAGTCTCAGAGCTCTGTACTGTGAAGTCAGTGAAATACTACTCTTAATTCGGGTCAGTGGTGAATTCATGCTTTAAAAGGCTAATGGTTAGTCTTTAGTAGGAAAGACTGTAATGAAAGCCAAAGCTTCATTAACGGTCATGTAAAAGCAGAGCTGTTAGTCTTGGTATCCTCTTGCATTCTCTCCTGGGAGACTAAATCACACCACTGTACATTTTCTATATAAATTAATTGGCTAAAGCATAGATCTTCACTTTCTGCTCCAAATGCCAGTGAAATGAGATCTCTACTTACTCCATAAAATATTTTAGAACAACTCTGGGAGAATGGTGTCAAAAGAGTGTGAGATGATGTTTCCCATATATAATGCCTCCATTACTGAATGCAAACATACCCTGGTTTTAACTGCCTTTGGTATGCAAATTCAGCATCCTCTGGATTGAGAATTACCAGAATTGTTTACTATCACTAGACAGCAAAGCAATCAGAATTAGGGGCCTGTGTCTAACAGCTTTTAGTCAAGATACACCTATGGCTTTTGAAGAGAATTATACCTGTTCTCTGGAACATCTCCTTAGACACAATTACTTTTACAGCATTGAGCAGGGGTGTACCCAGGGATGCAGTTGTGACAACATCCCAGGGCTCTTACCAGCCATCTTCACACCAGGGGAGAGAGACTTGGAACTGGGAGACTGCACAACACTTGGCTAGTCAGGTGCAATGCAGTAGCCCTGCAGTGAGCCTCACAACCCTGATGTGCTCATGGTATGGCACTCTGCCATTCCAGAGGAGGCACATTTTCTCTGATTCCTTTTACCAGAGGAGAGGAAATAAATCTATTTCTGGATGCTTGAAGGAAGCAGGACCCTCTAGGCGGTCTTTGGAGAGCATTTCTGTGGTCAGTGCTTGGTTCACATTGCCTAATGACAAAAATAGTAGAAAGGTTTATTGGTTTGTGGCGAAGCTTGAATTATCTGCCAGACTATTTTGTAGACTTTTAGCATCAAAAGCTGAGTAATGTTGCCTGAAGTCCACTAGTGAAATATCTCTGGTTATAGAAAGCCCAGGTGAACAACACATGCAGCAAGTTTTATTCTCCTGTTTTGTTGATGGGTTGTTTTTTTTATTTGGTTTTGTGTCCCCCCGCTTTATGAAAATACAAGATGCAATTCCCTTCGCAAAAATCTGTGGATGTTCTAAAGTATGTTTGCTATTTTTCTTATAAAAAGAGGTGGGTTTTTTTAAAAAGTGCTTTTGGACTTGCTTGTCAGTAACATTCACTGAGCTGCACTAATTTTGAAAAATTCAGAATAGAGTTTTGCCACTTTAGAGATAATCCATGAAAGCTCTCTTCCTGCAGACTGCAATAAATCATCCCCTCCACTAAAAGCCTGGATGTCATTTGAAATTTATTGCATGGAGCTGGTAGTGGACTTAAAAGCCATTTCACATGTCTTATTACTCCAGTCATCTAATTTATAGGTTTCAGGCACAATTGTAGTTGGAAAAGTATTTTCCTTCCACTGATTAATATGATTTCTGCTTTTGCATCCATTTCCCTTTTTTATAATTTTCTGTAATCATTGCAAGAGACTTTGGCATCCAGGGTTGAGATATGAAACTGAAAGAAAGGTGCCAAGACAGACTGATGCAGATTTGACTA
Source organism: Chloroceryle aenea (assembly GCA_013399075.1). Lineage (NCBI taxonomy): Eukaryota > Metazoa > Chordata > Aves > Coraciiformes > Cerylidae > Chloroceryle > Chloroceryle aenea. Next base: position 93,202 of record VWZY01009357.1, read on the forward strand.
AGCTTTACTGGCTCTTTGCTGCACTTGTCAAAAGGTATCTTACTGTTAGCTGAGCAGTCCTGCCCTAGGAAAGAGAAAGCTGTCAGGAGCATCCTTGTTGAACATGAGAATCTGTAGCTCTGTGGAGAAAATATGAAGACAACCTATTAAACACAGATGAGGTAAGCATAAGTAACACACTTATCACAAAGAATAATATGATGATGGCTCTTTTTCCACTTCTTCTTGTGAAAACTAGTTTGCATTTACTGTGCTAGGTAGGAGTGCCTTTTGATTCTCATCAGGCTGATCACCAGAAGGAAATTGTGTGAAGGATGTGTAAACCAAATAAAAATAAGCACAGATATTAACATCAAGATGGACAGTGTTATCCATTTTAGAAGTGTAGCTTTATGCTTAATTCCGCTGATACAAGTCCTATGTGAATTAGTAATTCTGCAACATAGATTACTGGTGTATGTGGTCTGCATGTTGCTTGCACAAATAATTTATAATGTGTATAAGAAAAGTGTAAGAAATTCTACAGGCACCTTCCGGAGGAAGAAATGCTACATAATTCTTGCCCTGACTAGCTTATGCTATTCTTAAATGTGGCCCAGCCTGTATTTGCAGCAATGTGTGCAAATTCTGGTAATGGATAGCTGGTGAGGAACGGCATCAGTAGTAAGATAGTTCCTTCCCTAGCATTAAAGCATGGCATGAGGAATTAAATGTTCTTGCTGTATTTGCCTCATGTCAGTACAACAGTGACAGGTCAGGCACAGACTCATCCAGAACTCCTTAAAGACAGTCCATGAGGTGCTGGATGAAGCCTGTCTGCAGCACAGATATGTCAGTCTTTCCCCTGTCTGGTGCCTGTGACTTGAGAGCCCATAGATAGGTGGCTGAGGGTCAGAGCCAAGCTGTGTGTGATGTTTCTTTGTCAGCCGGGTGAAACTGTGATTATTGGCTAGAGTGATGACTTTACTACGCAGTGAATGTTGACATGTTACAAACAGATGTTTGAAACCGGTATATGCTTTGCTACATGTTTATATAAATACAGAGTTTAATGAGGAGAAGGAGTAAGTCATACAGCTCTGACTCCCAAATACCCATTGACTCTGTTTCCTGAGAATTTGAAAAGATTAAAAACAAGAATGGTGTAAAGAGAATCCTACTGTGGTTTCTACAATGCATGTTTTCTGCTAATAACACCTGGGAGGCAGTGCAAACTAACAGCTGAGGTGCTTAAGGGCACCTCTAGTGCCATCTACCTCCTGTGCACATCTGTGGATTTGGGCATGCATCCAAAAGGAGGCTGAGAAGAAAATCAGGCAACGATGAGACCGTTGAAACAGGAGGAGGAGGAGGAGATAGTCCTCTGCTGCTGAATCTGTAAGTTTCTGGGTGTAGCTCAGGCACTCCAAGGTTCAGGATATTTGCCAAGTGTTTGAGTAAGAACAGACATCAGAACATCAGCTTGATGCGAGGGAGCTGAAACTGCTCCTTGTGCTGCCAGGAGGAAATAGGGCACCTGGGATGCCTCCTGTTCCCCTTGAAACAAGCAGCCACCAGTAGACAGATTCTGCAAACGTTGGTAAGATAGAAATACTGCCTACCTCATGCCCCCACCTCTGCTGGGTGATGATGTGTGCGGAGCCTCAGTGTCCAGGTTCAGCAGAAGTGAACCTGGCAAGTCTAAATGGCAATTTTGTAGGGAATTTGCTCTCGGATGCCACTGCTGAAGAGAAAGCTGATGCTGTAATAGAGAGTACAATGCTGGAAGTCCCAAGATGATGAAAGATTAATGAGTAAGGGTTAGGCTTGCAACAGCTGTTTCTTTCTTTCCTGCACATAGACAGTAATATTATGCAAAGATAAACATATTAGCCAAATATTAACTCTTTCTTTAAACACAACAAAAAGCAGCATGTGACAGATTCCTGTGCCTAAAACAGCATAATGCAGGTTGCCAGTTTCAAGCTGAACTCGATTGAGCTGCTACTGGAATTCCAAGAGAAGATTGTTTTGTAGAGCACCATCAGTTTGCATTAGGATTTAGTAATGAAACAAAGGCTTGTTTTCCATGCAGAAAAGTTTATCTAGGAACCAGATCTTGAGCAATTAATGCGGCTACTACAGCCACGAGACCTAAGGTGATTTGCCCAATTTGAGGCTTGCAAAGTAAGCACTGCATATTTTCTGTTGTTAATTTTTCACAGTTCATACTTCAGCATAATGATCTGTCTGTAGCTGGACAATATTTTTGGGAATGTTCAAACTGAAAATTAATTTGCTTCATCTGTAGTGACGTCTTCTTTGTGTTTGCTTCCTGCGAATGTTCCTGCTGTCAAGTTTTGCTGGCACAAAAATGTAAAGACACCAATTTTCTTAAACTACGTGCACAATTATTTGTGCTGGAAGTGCATGTGTGCTCTTTCATTCGGGAAACAACAAAAAAATTGTGTAAATACTCTCAATTAACCAATAGAGCTAGAAAAGAAAATATTGAACTGCCTATGCCTGCACTTGCAGAGAGCTGAAACAGAGATTTGCCCTCAACTCAATTGGATTCTTTCAAGTGAATTTTAAAATGCTGAGTGGGGGAAGCTGAGTTAATCTAATAAATTCCTTATAGTGAATTATTTGTTCAACTGTTTAATAAGTAATTCAACTGCTTTAGTTATTTGCTTCTTCCATTTGCCTTTTGTTTTTTAAAGCAACATGGCCTTTTTATGAAATCAATGGCTCTCATTATCTGGTCCCTTTATTTTTATTTTGTATTACTGGGAGATGGAAGGAATCAAAGGCAAATGTACAGTCCTTGTGCGATTTCTTCACCTTGCCACACTGAAGGAGACTTCTATACGTCGCTCTCTATGAGACAGAGACAAAAAAGACCAACTGGGAAGCGAGACCCCTGAGCAGTGCAGCTCAGCAGACAGCAGATTGCTAATGGCACCTGTATTTCAGTTTACAGTAGTGACTGCTAACAACACACACAGTACACTCTGCTTGATTTTTCTTTTTTTTTGTGTATCTTTTCAGCCCCCCCCTGTTCTTTCCCCTACTCCCACATGCTTAATTAGAAAATCTGATGCAGCCAGAGACGTTATCTGCCATACCGTGTGTGTTAGTGAGGAATGCATTCTTTGATGTTGCTGATAAGCTCTTCTATGTTGTGGGTAGTTAATTGGTAGTGGAAAGGAAATGTCTGGACTAGTGTAAAAGGAAGCTTCCTAACTGTCTCTCATGCAGCTGGTCTCACTGGTTGATGAGCCAAGGTGTGGTATTGATGTAGCAGTGGCGAGGAGGTCCTGCCAATATTGCCCACCCCCCAGCAGAACTGTGCAGAGCACCTGCACCTTTGGAACCAGTTCTGAATTCTTCTCATCTTTCATCTTTGTAAGGGAACAAAAATAGGAATAAAACACAGTTCTTCCCAAAACCTGGAGGGCCAGATTTCCTGCTGGTATAAATCAGCATGTGCACTGTCATCTCCCCTCGGGTCAAGCTAGTCCATCAGCTCTTTGAGAGCAGGGAATGTGGATGGTGTAGCATTTGTAAAACAATGAACTGGCCAATGGGCTAGATCTTTGCAAAACTCAAAATAACAAAGCTGTTGTTTTCTGCAGCTCTCAAGACTTAGTTTGCCTTTCGATCTTATTTTGCTTTTGCACAACAGAAGACTTGGCTACTAAATTGTAGGTCCCTGGTCACAGTCTTACAAACCATAGTCAGTCCTTGCTTTGTTCTTCTCTTTTAACTAGACAGTGGAAGTATCATGGTCTTTCTCTGGAGGGCAGAGCATATTTGGGGAGTTTATTTTGGGCTTGTTCAGCAGTATTAGATCATCTGGCTTTTTCTTAGATTTCTGTCTTTCTGCTATTACTGCTCACAAGGCAACTTCCTTCATCCGGTAATGGATTCCTGTCATTGGGGAAGGTCCTTCTGTTCCTAATGCACTTTAAATAATTTATCCTCGTTCTTTGGCTCTGTTGACTATTGGTCGTTTATATCTTTTTGCTTCAGTTCTCCATTTTCTACACCATCTAGTTTCTGGTTTATATGCCTTGTTTTCACCTTTCTCTTTCTTCCATTTGTTATGTGCATGGAAAACTGCCGATGCCGTCACTTCCATTGTGAGGGACTTTTTAGGAAGGTGTGTAGTGATAGTACAAGGGGTGATGGCTTTAAGTTTAAAGATGGTAGATTTAGATTAGATGTAAGGAAAAAGTTCTTCACTGTGAGCATGGTGAGGCTCTGGAACCTCTGGGATGGATTCCCCATCCCTGGAAGTGTTCAAGGCCAGGCTGGATGGGGCTTTGACCAACCTGCTCTAGTGGGAGGTGTCCCTGCCCATGTCAGGGGCTTGGAACTGGATGATCTTTAAGCTCCCTTCCAACCCAAATTATTCTAAGGTTCTGTGAAGGTCCTTAGTGACACCCAGACACCTACCCCCCTCCTTATTTTCATTTATTTACTACTATTGCCTTTGGTTGTTTTCTACCCACTCTTAATGTGTCACACATAGCATTAGCTAGTAATCAGTCCTTATCTTGCCGCGAGTTCCACAGTGTCCTGGGTTTGTTCAAGGGTTCCATCAGAGCTGTCAGGTCCAGTACTAACCTTCCTTGCCATCTACAGTGTGTTGGTAGCACATGTGGTATGCAGACTGCTGCTTTCTTGGCTACCCTGGTGAGGTGAATGGATAGTGATTACAGGAGTGTCCAGCTATTTAAAAGAGATCCAGAGCAGCTCAGAACAGCTTTTCTGTGTTAAACAATTAGCTGAGTACTGAGACATTAACCAGATGTGCTACCCTTTGGGCCAATTTTTGCAGTCTGGTTCACAAATGTGTGGTAGGAGAGGAGATTCAACCTGTTTTCCCTCCTCATGCAACAGCAAGGGAAAACCGTGATACTGAGAATGCCAATGAGGAGAGCCAGATGGTTCAGCTATTCTTGGTCATGCGCCTTTCACAGTGTTGTGCTGCCCTTCTTGCTTTGTTCCCATCTGTATCTGCAGTATTGTGTTCCACTTTGAGGGGATGCCGAAGCATCTAGAAAGCATAGGAACACAGCAGAGGAGGAAAAACTCAGGTTTGTCCAAAATACCAGATTAAGATTGAAGAGGGTTTAACTTCAGTTCTTTCTGGGAAGTTACAGTATCTGAGTGAGTGAAGTGTGAAGCCACTGGCAGTAAGGCCTCCCAGGAGAGGTCACCAAACTTGCAGGCTTTGCAAAAGGGTAATGGAATATGTGAGAAAAGGGTTCATCCAAGTAAATTTGTCTGAGTGCCTAAGGAAAAGCTTTGCAGGGAAGTGTTTGGAAAGGATAAAAGTGAAGATAACTTGAGAAGCATCCTCTTCTTTCAAATTCATCTGCCTGGTCTCTAGCACAGGTAGATGGAAGGATGCTACAGTATTGATGAGCATGAATATCTAATTCCACTTGTGCTCCTTGGCGTCTGAAATAGGAAACCAGGCAGCTCTGTTCCCCTGCTGTAAGGGAAACGTGTTATCGCCTCATTTGTGAGCGACCTCAAGCTTTCCCATCATGACAGTCTTAGATTAGCAGCTGCACAGAGTATGGCAGGCCATACAGCTTGCGTGGTGTACGGTACATATATGGGCAGAGGACTTCTAGGAGTTTGTTCAATGCACACCTTTTCAGTTGGAAATACTCATGGCTATACAAATTGCTAAGTTGCATTAGCTGTTAATAATTTGTGTTTCAGCTTTCTGAGTACTTAGAACTAGAAGCTTGTGTACACCACAGGTTGGTTGCTCTTGCTGTCATTCAGAAAAATCCCAACCCTCTTACAGGCTTTGCAGTCACTTGAGAGGATATTTGAAGGCTGGAGTGGTGTGGTCCCTTCTAGGGCTGACAGTGCATGAGGAAGGTTTTTGTATTGTTTCTTCTTTCCTGCTGCTACTGACTCATCCACCCATTTTGCTGTCTGTTCATGCTCATTTGTATGCACTTACTCAGCTGACTGGTGAAGTTCCACCACCCACTTACAACTGCAATGAATAATGTTTTAGGCCTGGTGTCTCAGAAGTGCAGGCCCCTCACACATCAATGTCACTACTGGAATTGCTTTTACTGATAGCAGCCACGTGGCAGGTGTACAGAGAGCAGCCTGCAGAACGAGCAGCAGGAAGAGCATCATTCATCAGGTTTGCTTACAAAAAGTCATTTTGGCCGTAAGCATGAAAATATTGTGGTTGCCTTTCTCCACCATTCTCTTCCTTCCACTGCCCATGATCACAGCATGTACTTCTCTCACTGTCTTGATTTTTTACATCATGGTTACAAGTCAAGACTCCAGATGGGACTAGGTTGTGTCTTGCTGTTGTATAGTACCTTTGAATAAGATTCAAGGAATCTCTCAAGCCTTTGGAGGAAGCTTCACTACTGCCACATGCACCAGACCAGTCTGATCCTTCTTTAGTCGTAGATGTATTTGGCTGCATTACTTCAAGCCAGTTGTTCAAGTTAAGCTGTTGCTTAAATTTAAGCAAGTGAGTAAGTTTCACCTGAGCTGGAACCTCACAGGGCCATCACAGGGACAGACAACAACAGGTTCATAGTCCCATTTCTGCAGTGCTACTTGTTGGAGGATGAAGCCTACTCCTTAAAAGGACAGGGCAGCAGTAGGTCTGTGCTGGTGGGATTTCTTCTCAAGTGCATCATTCATTTGTCTCCAAGGAAGGAGCCTTTACTACTTGTGCTACGGTGCCCAGAGGCTTGATGGGGATGCAACTGATTGGACCCAATCTTCTGTCTGACTTTAAGTTCCTTCTGGGTATTGATGATTTATTTGGACTTCTATTTTATTTTAACAGAGTGCCTCTACTGGGTTGGAGCAATCACCACAAGGAATCTGGTAAGCTTTTGTGACCTTAAAAAGGGTAACTGAACATTGGCATTAGATTTAAAAGTGGGGAGGGGGTTACGGTGATTGTTCTTAATTGAATCTGAAAGACAAAAAAGACTTTAAAGATCTCAGTTGGCGTATGAAAGAATGCCCTCTTCTTGTTCTAGGTTGTATTGTCTCATTAAAATGCCCCCTTTCCTGTAATCACTATTTCACAGTTCAGCCATCTCCAGATACTGTGAAACAGCTGTGCAAAGGTCAAGTACAAGAGGGCAATGGGAAAAGAAAATGACACCACAGCTCCCAGGGTTTCCAACCACCCTGTTAACAAATTTACTGACACAGGGCATAATTTTTACTGACGCTGCCCATTTTTTACTGACACTGACTCTTAAGACTCCATAGGGAGCAGATGCTGACACCTCTCTTGACTTTGAAAAGCTCATTGCTGAAACAAAATGGTTTTATGCAAAGATTTACATACAGTGTCTAAACATTAAGCAGGGGATCAATAGTTCTTCAAGTCTGAGTAATGGTCCCACATGGCAAAGCTACATTTTAATTAATAAGAACACATCCTTACTTCATCTTTGTACTTCTTTTTCCCCTGTCTTGGAGGGAACTAGTGCATCCACAGTTTGTCCGAGAAAACTTAAGTTTATCACATAGTGGCCTGTGTCTCCCTGGGCTCTCATTCTGCTTTGAGACTCCTGCAGAGAGACCTGACACCTTTATGACTTTTTAGTGAGGCCAGTGGAGCTTGATGCAGGTATCTGTATATCCTTCCAGATCTTACTGCAACATCAAGCCCTTGGTTAAAAGGTAGGGGTAGACTGATCTCAAGGAGCTTGTCACCTCCTGATTAGATTTCGTTTAAAATAGACCTTGTTGTTTAGAAATAAGAGCTGTCTGGTTTAGCACTATGTTTAGATTTTGTTTCCTTGGTCCCTCCAGTTGTTTGCTGGTGACTTCTCAGTCCTACATAAACATGGTCTTGTTTGGTTCATCTCATAAACCTGACCACTTAGCTGTGCTCTGTGTGGTGCACTTGCAATTTTTCCCCTTTTTGCTGCTCGTGTTCCCTCTCAGTTGTTGACTGTGACTGGAAAATAGGCGTACAAAGCATTTTGCATTCTCTGAATGTACCACATAGTAATTCTGCTGTCTGAAAACTCTGTAATGTCAATAATTGATGCACTTGAGAAGTGGTAATTAAATTAGTTAATTATGCTGGTAAAATTACATGCAATTATGTGACTGCAGGGTATGTTTAGTAAATTAGGCTTTCCCATACTCACTACATATTGTGGTGCCAATTTTGTTCCTTGATGATTAGGTAGCTTTTGATACTTCTTAATTGATTTAATACCTGGATCTTCATTAGCCCTCGATTGCTATGCAATGTATGTCTGACATTTTTCTCTCTGATATTTCACAGAGTATCGTTCATCAAAAAAATCAATCTATACATATATACATATTCCTGTCAGATGTTAAAGCATCAGGACTTCAGGGAGAATGCTCTCTTCCGCAAGTGTCTTGCGGTGACTTGCCCACTAGTGCGAGATGCCAATCAACTACCTGTCCCTGGGAACCCTCTAATATAGAATGACTGATTTCATTTATGTTTCTCTTGAAAGATCCAAATAAATAGGTGTCTCAGGGAAGATTGGCATGGTGACAGCTGTTTTAATGACACCTGTTATCTTTGCAGAGAGCAGTGAAAGGTTATTAAAAGGTAACATTAATTCAAATAAAAATTTCAAGGGGGTCAGATTTGATTGCCACTTGTGCATGGGTGGGGTTTGCTGTTCTTCATTCATGCTTGTTCATTATTTTACATGTCAGAATCACCTCCTGGCAGGTGGTTACCTTCACACGGGCTGTGTTTGCTATCAAAAACCTTTCCCAGATCTGCTTGTCTCCACAGCCCATATTTCCCCACACCAGCACATACTCTACTGCTGTCAAAAATGATGCTTCCGAGTGTGATCCCTGTTCAGGGATGTTAGTGATAAACTGTAGGAAAAGCTGAAAGCCAGATCACGTAGCTTGGGCAATGATCTTTTATGCCTGTTCATAGGGCAGAACCGTTGTGGGAGAAAGAGTAGGGTGGAGCAACCACTTGTTCTTCAGCTTTGGAGTCACGACGCATTGAAAGTTGTTTCTACCTGAGCCCCATCCAGGAATGTGCCAGTATCAAAATCAGTGAGATCTGAATGACAGAGTAGTTAAGTAACTGGACTGTATTGACCTGAGAATAAAAGGTCCTGCTACGGTGATGACTTCAGTAAATGATGGATGACTGCATCCTGTTGATGTAATGATCTGGGAACTTGATACAAATATAGGCAGGCAGGACCTCTGGCTTGTCAGTCAACCGTTTTGAGGGGGACACACCTTTCTTTGTCCCTGTCTCCCTGCAGTGCCATTCGCCAGGCTGCTGGAGAATGTGGAGCCAGCGCTTGTGCCGGACTCTGAAAGGTGCCACACTAATGAAGTACTCACCAGTAAACTAAGCAGGCACTGCTCAGAGAAGTAAATCCTGAGGAAAAGGTTTTGGCAGGGTGCAGATGGCAGAGTTCTGCTCCTTGAAGGAAAACCAGCTTCCCTGTATTTACCTGTAGCTGTTTGGGCAGCTTTATGATGGCTTTAATATTAACCTGGGGTAGTCGGTCCACGCTGCTTTTCTTTGCTTTGTTTAGGTCTTTATCATCTTTCCATTTTCCTGCTCCCTCTCTACCAAGTTTCTTACATACATCCTTTATTTTTTTCCCCCCCTTTTTTCTTCTTTAGTTCTCCTCCACAAACTCTGGTTTTGGCCAACTCTATATGGCAAGTGTGCAGCTTAGACTGAAAACTTTACAGGAGAGAATTTCCAGTATCTCCAGAGTGCTGTCTAGAGTTGGCAGGCTGGCTGGCTTCTTAAACGCTACATATCAGGGCTCTGCAGGCTTGTTGGTCTCGAGCACTGAGGCTCTGTAGCTTGTGAGCACAGGGAAACTTCTGAAAAGAGGGCATTTGTGTTTTTATCCAGACTTCTAAATTAGTGTTGTAGGGAAACTCCTGCCTGTTTGAGTGCACTAATGTCAGAGAATCTTGAGCTGGTTCTGTAATTTTCAAGCTCACAGTTAAATTGAAGTTAACTGTGTATTAGTTGATGTGAGGGGTTTCCCATATACTTGTGGCTCTTTTTAAGAGGCTAAATGGGTATTTTGAAAAACTACTTTTTTTTTTTTTTTTCTATGAGGTAGAGTTGCTTTTAGAATATAAAGGAGTAGAGCCAGTTAGAGGGAAAACAGTGAAGAAAATGTGCAGATTTAGATGGGAAGGCTCTCTCCTAAGAACATTAGCAGGATGTATATATAGAGAGATAGGACCTCCTGCAGCAGTGTAATGGTCTTACCAGTGAGTCTGTTAAAATACCACCTGCTTTGCCTGGCAATCTTGGATATTTAACAACTTTGTTCAGATTTTCGTGTTTGGGAAAGCGCTTGAATATTGAAATGAAGGGAAGATCAAACCCAAAATAACTAGAGAGGGAGGTGTGGATGTGCAGAAGTTTCTTGCTTTTTTATCTTTATGGGGGACAATTTCTACCTGGTTCTTGCAGTCTTCTGAAAGCAGTGCATTCAAAACAACCTCTCTTTATTTGGCACATTTGTGCTAGGGAAGCTGGCATGCTACCTTGTTAGCTGGCGTATTGCCATCCCAACAGATGGACAGGAGTATAGACAGCCAGGAGACCATGTACAAGCATCAGTATGTGTGTTGAGGGCAAGATCCCCTAGCCAGAAGTGTTGAAATGCTTGTCTGTCCCATGTTTCTGCACTTGTGGCTAAGATGATGTACCAGCCCTAAGTGGAATTAGCTGCACTGATATACATTAATCCTTCACCTCCAAAGCAGAAGTTGCTCTGACCATGCAGAATTTGGGTTACTATTCCACAAGGTATTCCTGAGGAAACTCCAGGGGATGCCTGAAAAACAGTATTGCTTTCTATGTAGCAAAGAGCTCACATTAGGAAAAAACTTCTCTACAAAAAGGGTTATCAAAGACTGGAACAGGCTGCCCAGGGAGGTGATCGAATAGCCATCCCTGGATGTATTTGAAAGCCATCTAGATGTGGTGCTTAAGGATATGGTGTAGTAGTGGCCCTGGTAGAGTTAGATAATGGTTAGACTTAATGATCTTCAAGATCTTTTCTGTAGCAATTCTGTGATCAGTGGTGGAAAAATCAGAGGTGTGAAGGACTGAGTCCAGTTCTGCACAGTTCATTGTGCTGAGATTTCTGCTTAGCTTGGAAAGCAGGCCGAGCTTGTCTGTAGATTGGTGCAGAAATTCATTGTTAAGCTTATCTAGACATCCTTCATGCTGTTTGTCTTTGCCTGAAGAGATGGCATTTTCCCAGTGGGACACAGAAAACCACATCTGTTAACATTAGGTGCTTTTGGAAATTCAAGTAGTTACTTGACTGCATTTGTGGAATCAAAGATGAAGAAGGATGAATTAACCCAATGTGTAGTCTAAGATGGGGAAGGAAAGCCATGCCTCCGTTGGATGATGACACTTGTTGAACTCTAATCAGCTTTAAATTTGGGATTCAGGTGGTAGATGTTTAGCTTGGGAATGGCCACTTTTGGCTTAGTTCAAATTGCTGCTGTAGGGTAAACTGAAAAAAAATCCACCCTGCTCATAACTGAAACAAGCACTTATTTAAAAATGTCTTGCTAACTAAATTGGTTTAAATTTACCAGGGTTAAACTGTAATCAAACTCTAAATATAGACTCTTTCCAGACTCCTGCTTGAATTTACTTCAGTTGAAGAATTGGCAACCCTTTCAGAAGAGTCGTATGGTATTTTTAAAACCATACAGAAGACACTGATCAAATGCTATAAGGCAGCCCACAAGGGACTGAGATCTGCAGTTCAGAGGCCTGCACAGTTGTGAGTAAAGGCAGACAGTGGTATTAGCAATAGATTTATGAAGCCAGTGCTGGACTATTTCGTACTTGGAAAATTATCTTTGCAGCCATGAAGGCTGTATGCTTAGAATTTTGTCTTCACCAACGAATTTGTAGACTGATCTTTTAGCTGAAATCTTTTAGCATGGAGAAGTCTTGTCTTGTCATAGGTGAATAGACAAGTTTGGTTTTTTCTGTCCAAGGCCTTCTGGGCTCAAGGTCTGGTTTGGTATGTTCTCATCATGTGATATCTCTTCCTCACTAGGTGCTAACAGATATTTTAGGATAACTTTGCGTGAAAGACCTGCAATTATACTCGACTAATTTTAGCAAGTAGAACTAGTGTTGAAATGTCAATATTCCCGTTTGCACATAAGCAGTCCAACACATGAATTTGTTCCCTTTAAACATGTTTAAACATAACACGTAATGCCTCCCGTATTAAATGGCCACTGGCAGCCTAAATTGCAAAAGGTCCACTGGCAGATAAGACAACAGTCACCCATCTGCGTCAGGATCATGTTTGTGGGATGAAATATTAACTGAACTGGTCCCAGTTCGCTTTCACGTAGGCATATGTGCATAGGTAGCAGAAATGTCTGTTGGCCTCCAGCCAGCCTTGCTTTTCTTAGAAGAAGGAAAGATTGTTGAGACATCTGTTAGACTGGAGAAGAGAAGGCTCAGGGGGGACCACATCAATGTATATAAATACCTGAAGGGAGGGTGCAAAGAGGACAGAGCCAGGCTCTTTTGTCCTGTCACTGACACCACTGAAAAGGCAACATGACCACCTGAAACAAAGAAGGTTCTTTCTGAACATCACAAAACACTTTTTTACTGTAACAGTGACTGAGCACTGGCACAGATGCCCAGGGAGTGGAGCCTCTCCTGTTAGATATATTCGGATGCTGTCAGGATGTGGTTCTGGGTGACCCTGCTTGGGGGGGGTGGGGGGAATGACCTCCAGAGCTCCCTTTCAACCTCAGCCATTCTGTGACATGAATTGAATTCAGATCATATGTGCAAGACCTCTTAGCCAAAGGGAATTTAGTTCTCTTTTCTTTCTAAACTCATGACTCTTGGTTATCTGTAGAAGGTAGTGAGCAGTGTCTCTCTTCATCTGATCAGCATACTTCCTTTTTTTCTATAGGAAGTGCTTGGGATCCAAGCATTGGAGAGCAGTTGAAATGTACTCAACAGGTCTTTGATTCTCTCTGAGTGCTGTTTGCAATTTTTTTTGGAAAGTCCTTAAGTAAAGGCACAGGAGAAAGCTGTAGCTGTCATCTGTGGTCACTCTTTCTGAGTGTCACAGCTCACAGCATAGGGCTATCTGGGTGCATCTCAGTGAGAGGTTTGGATTTTTGTATGATAACAGCCTCTGTTCCAGTCTCTTGCCCTGTTGTAGGGAGCAAGGCATTCTTCTCTCCATACATTCCTGGTGTGTGCACATCCATGAAGATTTAATTGCTTTTACTCTTGGGATGCAGCTTTGCATCCTTCATGTTGCAGGTTCATGAGTCTCCTTCCCTCATCCCACCACCATTCAGAACTGAGTGATAGGCTTAACTATACTTGAGACCTGCTAGAAGCTTTGCTTGGAAGCCTACACTGTGTGCCTCAGCAGGTTTATAAGATCATGGTAGTGGTTATATTGGCTTCAAGCAAAGGTCCATCTATCTAGGTAGACCCTCTCCAGTTATGACTGCAGGTGGGTTAAGTAACAGAGTAAGAAGAGCACATGGATGTGTGTGCGACACTTCGCCATAATACTCCTCTATCTCTGACTCTCTCTTAGCTGGAAGTGTTTCCCGTGGCCTTACTGGACTTCACTGGATTTATATTCCAAAAACTTAAGTTTCCCAACCTGCTTTTGCTACGTGCAGGATCCTTTGGCAAGGAGTTGTGGCATTCGGCATGCTGGTGAACTATGCAGGAATACACTTCGCCTACACTCTACTTTACACCATTCCTTGCAGTGATAATATGAGCTCTTGTATAACTTTAAACCAAAAAGAGACAGCACTTAATGATAATCTTCTGTACAGGCCTGTGGGGTTGCAATTTGATTTCACAGACTCATCCCAAGCCAACTTAGATTCACACAGTGTGACCAAATATGCCGTGGAGTACTAGTGCATCTTAGTTTTCACTAATACGTGTATACTAGATATTAAATCTGAAGAGTAGGCTTAGCAGTAGGCTTTCTACCAACATATTCTTGTCCTTTTTGAATTTTAAATTCTAATTCATATCAACAGGTGCCGACCAGATTCTCCCTGCAGGAGAATAAAATGCAGTTGGTTAGCTGGTAAGGAAAAGGAGCGCAGCGATGGGAACAGTACGTGGAGCAGCTACAGTGCAGATGTGCAGAGGCTGGATTGGCTGTGCCTCTCCTGAGCCATCACAGCTTGTCCATTATTTGTATCGAGTTCAAAGATGGTTCCATTAGAACGATGGAGTGCAAGTCCTCTACACAAGCCAAAGATGCTTGTTAACCTTGCAGCTTTCCTTTCATCTCTGATACTTAATGATTTTTGGCTTTTCCCTCTTTGCTGTCTTCTGTTGTGTTAATGCAGCTCATAATGAATGCTTACTTTATTTTAACTCTGGTCATTCTAGGTCGGCTTATCAAGCACTCAGCTTACAATGCCTCCAGGATCAGACGTTTAGCTGTTTAGCAGCAATGTGGGTGCATTGCAGTAGCTTTGATGCACTGTCTGTTTCATCATTAGATAACCTTTCCTCTGCTTGCCACCACTCTATTATGTGTTTAGCCTGTTGGACACTTGTAAATATGCTTAAGTACATTTTTCTTTTTTTTTTGAGTCAGATTTGATACAACTGGTTTTCTGTCACATAGATTCCTAGTATTAGAGTTGTCTGTGTTACTGATTTCTGATGGGTGGTAGAGCAAGGAGATCTAGGCAGAAGGTTTTGAGTAGATTGAGATTATACAGTTCAGAGAAACCCTAATGTCTCCATTTGCCACTGTGGTGGAACAAATGGCAGAACTGTTAGTGTGACATTAGGATGTCTAAGCAACTCTATATATTTGAAGCTTTATCTAGTGCTATCCCAGAGGCTCTGGAAGTGAATTTGGGCACTGCCACAGTGCTGATATATTTTAGTGATACCTGTGTAAATTGGTGGCTCAGGTTAAAGTGCCTTGGATTCTGTTGACTTGGACAAGGAGAGAGCAGAGGTGGAAATCTTGCAGGATGAGGTCTCTAGGTAGAGTCACTGGGCTGGTATTTGATGTCTTGTCTTGGCTCTGGTGTCAGAGGTCCCAGGTATTTAAAGGTCTTAAACTAATCCTCCAAAGGTTTATGTTGGAGATGGAGAAAAACAAAGCAAATTAAAGTGATAAGGGGCTTTTATGGGGGGCTTTTTAAGGCTCTTTTGATTTTATTTTTTTTTTTTGGATGTCACTGTTAAAGAGAAGTTTAGGCTCTCTCGTAACTTCTAACTTTTGGAAGCTGGAACTTAAACCATAGCATCAAATATTGTATCACGACTGAAAACATCAGAGCTGGCAATAGTAGGCTTTCTGATCGCTAGCTTATTTTATAGACATGATTGATCATAGCAGGTCATCTAAAAATACTGTAAAAAAAAGAAATGCTGTTCCTTCAGTCTCTCACAAAGCAGCTGGGAACATGCTGTCAATCAGCTGTACCTATCAAACGTGTCCAGCCAAACCCCAACTGTGCTACAGATGTTTGTGTTTGTACTTGCAAAGAGAATGTATACAGAGAGTATTAGAGTGTGAGCTCTTTAAATTTATTTGAAGAGATTTTTGTTTCTTTGCCTAAAGAATACTTTTATTTTACAGTGCATCAAAAGTAACCCTAACTAAGCCATATAAAGGCATATCACATCCTTTGAGTTTGTGACTCACTTATTTCTTGATTATATGCCAAACACAAATTCCAGTTCCTTGTGTTTTACTTACAATAACATTAGTGTTTAATTCGACAGACTCAATCAAAGCTACACTTAATATAAAGAAAACAAATTCCTTATTTTATAGCTGCTTAAATACTTTCCCCTAAAATGTTTTAGGGAGGTGTTTTGTTGTTTGTTTTTTTTTAAATTTATTTATAGATTTTTTTTTCTTTTCCACAATGTTAGAGACTTTGTTTTGGTTTAACTACTCTGTATTTATAATTATGGAATGATCATTTTCTGGCTGATTTCACACTGAGCTCTCAAAACTAGTTTTAATAGTTCCATGCTCTTTAAATCTTTTTCTTTCTATCACTGTTGTTACAATATATTACACTTTATACTCTTAAGCTATTAACTCTGAGCTCAGCTAATGATTTGTTGGTGGCTGAAGGGAGAGTATCTAGGTTGTTTGTATTGATATTAGCTTTTTTTCCTTAAGAATGGCAAATAAGTAATTCCAGTAGTGGGAAAAGAATAGCAAGGGTTTGTTTTATGGGGCTTAGATAAGATGGGACAGCACAAAATTGGCCTAGTTTTGTTTTCTAATTTTGTTTTGTAATTTTTTTTTTGGCTAAATACTAGCATGGTGTTTGGTAGTTAATGATGTTTTGCTTGGTCTTGGAGAGGGATGCAAAGGATAAATGGGATTTTTGTGTTCGGTTTGCTGTTTTGTTTTTCCCTTGACACCTAGTCTCCGGTGTTTAAGGAAATTTGCAAGTCACTTGTGCACTGTTTTCATTGATCTTTGCACCCAATGCAATTTTAAAGTGCAAAATCAGAGATTCTGAAATTCTCTTTGGGCTGTGGAATAAGGATCTGCTTCCCAACAGGCACTGGAGCACCTTCAGTCCCTGCTCTGCACAGGCAGAACTGAGCAAGCCAGGCATCCCCCTGCAGAAGCAGGGTGTGTTGGGGTGCATGGGCATGATGAACGGGAGGAAGAATCATAGAATGGTGGGGATTGGATGGGACCACTGGAGATGAAGCCCAAATCCTCTGCCAGAGCAGGGTCACCCAGGGCAGCCCACACAGGAACAGATCCAGGGGGGGTTTCAAAGTCTCCAGAGCAGGAAACTCCACAACCTCTCTGGGCAGCCTGGGCCAGGCTCTGTCACTGGAACAGAAAAGAAGCTTTTCCTCATGTTGAGGTGGAATTTCCTGTGTTTCAGCTTGCACTGATTCCATGACCATTCCATTGCCATTACCTCTCACCATATCCCAGGGCACCACTGACAAGAGCCTTGACCCTTCTCCTTGACCCCCACCCTGCAGAGATCTGTAACCATTCATCAGCTCCCCTCTCAGGCTTCTCTTCTCCAGGCTGAACAGCCTCAGGGCTCAGTCTAGTGCTGTTTCCAACGCAGAACTACCAAGGGTTTACTACTCCCATACAAAAATGCTGTTGTAGGTGATATTTTGTCAACAAGAGACAATATTACAGCACTGTTTCCTCGAAGTACTGAAATCTATTTTATAACTATACTTTTGCCCACTTTTGTGGTCTCTAAACCTCATGGGTTTTAAAAAAAAT
This sequence comes from Chloroceryle aenea, assembly GCA_013399075.1. Lineage (NCBI taxonomy): Eukaryota > Metazoa > Chordata > Aves > Coraciiformes > Cerylidae > Chloroceryle > Chloroceryle aenea. Next base: position 110,511 of record VWZY01009357.1, read on the forward strand.
CCTATTATTACAACTGGATGATACATGTTATTTTGTAAAGCATCCCTCCCATAGTATCTGCCATCACTCCAGGGATAAATAGGATAGCATATGTGGTCTGGAGGCAACTACATTGAGTAGTAAATGAAAAGTGGAGTGGAAGTGGAGCGCTTCAGGCTTCCTTGTCTGAGTAGCCTTTTGCAGTCAGGACATCAGCAGAGGTACTAAAGCAAATAGTGAACAATAGAAGAAGGGGTGAGAAATTGAGGGGAAAATAGGTGATGAAAAGTGATTTTGTGGGAGTATGAGTTTGCTTTTTGTTGCTGCCATTGAGCTCTGTTTGTGTGGGTGGATTGGTGACTCACAAAGCAGGTGTAGGGAGTTGAGGGAGAGAAAGAGGTTTTGTGCTTAGAGGTGAGAATGTGTGAAGAGATGAAAAGAAAGCCAGTACTTGTTGAATAAGGGGGAGGGGGGCAGTTCACAGGTTGGCAAAAATAAGCCTGTGAAGGGTTCTTAAAACAAGGAAGTTGGTTTTGATCTGAATCCCATAATGAAGTGAAAGCCAGTGGAATTGCCTGCACTGCCAAATCAAAGTATTCAAAGTTCATGAGGTTTTTTTTTCCTCCCCATTTTATTACAGTGTTTTGAAATTGGCCTAATTGTCACAAAACTTTTAAAAATAACCTTGAGTGATTTTTTTTTTTTTTAGTTCTTTTTTAAAAAACTTAATTTTTTCTTTTTATCCGGATTTGTCAAACTTCCGCTTTCTCTTGAGACCTTGCAGAGCACCAAAGCCAGCAGAAATACTCAGCCTCACGTAGTCTGTGCTGGTTTTATTCAATCTGGCAGATTCAGCTCAGATATTACACTGATGACTTTCTAAATATGTCACAAATTATTTGCCAATAGCATTACTTCTGCTTCTGTCTTCAATTTATACAGAATTTTTCATCCTGCTCGAAGGCAGGTATGTTGTGGGGTTTTTTAATACATCGAGAGAATTGTCTACAGCACAAAATTGTTCGTGCTCTATTTTTAATAGCTGGCCCCTGCAGATTCAGAGGGCAACTATGGAAGTGTGCAATGGCCTGATGGTTCCTAAGCTATCATCAATAATGTTGATCTATGCTTGGTTTATGGTTTTGGGGTTGTTTTTTCTATAGTGTTCGTGCAGGCAGCGTGCTGACAGAATATAGAACCCTTCACAAGCTGTCCAGGTAGTGAATCTTTTTATAAATGGACTGCATGTGGTTATAGAGTTCTGCAGGAGCACATCTGGAGAGAGGGGCGATTCAAATGCAAAGTGGTTCTGACTTTCAGCAAAGATGTTTCTGTGCAGTGCATCAGACTCTCCCCAGCAAGCTTTTAAACTAGCATATCAAAGTCAGCTTGCTGCTTTTAATTGTCTCTGAAACAGTAGTGATAACAAATAGCAAGGATAAACCTTTTCCTTTGTTTGTCACCTAGCATCTGTTGTCCCTAGTTTCCAATTTTCACCTGTATTTTGATAGGAAGCCTCCCAAAATCCACGTGCAAAATCCTGGCTGTGGTTTCATTTCTTAGGGCAAGCCATGTGAACCTTTCACTGGTCCTATACTGCCTGCAGGAACGACTGCAGGAATTCCAAATATATGTTTGGCACAGGTGCAAAAAAAGCAAAACGTTTGATTGTGAAAAGTTAAAACCTTTGCTCCATTTAAGAAAGTGGGGGGAGGGGGAGAAGTTAATTTTCCTTGGTAACTTGAAAATTAAGTGCTGGTCTGTTGTGATTTCACTTGGAAATAAAGCCTTGGAGCCAAAGCTGCAAGTCTCCTGGTTCAGCAGCAGCTCTGTTTCTCAAGCCCAGGCTGCTTGCCAGCCTTGCAAACTAAAGAGGATTTGGGAGCCCAGAAGTCCTGGATCATCTGCAGCAGCTGAGAGATGTCCTAGAGCTTTGAGTTCCACTGTAGCACTGCGAACAGGGACAGAAATGCACTGGTGTGCAGGATGGACAGTGAAGCTAACTGTGACCGAGTTACTTGTGGGGCTAGAAGCCAATCTCTGGTTTTTGCACCTTGCTTCCCAGCATGGCTGGTGAAAGCCCAGTGCTGCTAGTACATCATTGCAGGCAAGGGTTCTAGTGCTCAGCCTCCTTAGGCTCACAGAGCTGCTCTGTTACCAGCTCCGTGGCAGCCAGCCTGCAAGCTCTGAAGTCCCTGACTATGGATGTGATTTGACTGTGAAAACAGTTGCCAGAAGGCATTGCTGAGGCCAGAGGATTTAGCAGGATTAAACAAGGGATTGAACACTTTTGTATAAATAACCAGAATATCCAGAATTACAGTTGTTAATGCTAACAAATATTTTAGGTGGATATAAAACCCTCAAGCTTTAGGCTTTAACTTTTAGGGATCAAAAAAAAGGCAAAACAAAAACCCAAACCAAAACTCTTCTAGAGATGACATGGCCCAAATCTTACCTTGAACAGATTTTCTTCCTTCTTTCTTTTTTTTTTTTTCTGTAAGACAGGTGGTACGTGGCTCAGGCCAGAGGCAGAATGTTAGAATAGATGGGTAACAAGCAAGGTTCTGTCTGTCAGTGTTTATCTATCTCCAGGGGTTTCATCTACTCTTACTCACCACGAAGACTAAGAAGTGATTTTTGGTACATTTATTTATTTGCAAAGCATTATCTGGCATTACTAAGGAGATGTTGCATGTGAGTAAAGTGTACGTTGGCATGAGCCCCTCTCGTTAGCTGGACGGCAACAGCGGATGCTCACTGGCTGTACTCGTTGTTCCAGTAATTGGGCATCTTCACAGAAACATGTCAAAGGGTGGCAAGGAAAAGAAAAATCTCACCTTTCATTAGGTTTGCTTCTGTGGGCTGAAGTTATGAGTCAGCTTTCAGACATGAAAAACACCCATAGTACCACACCTCCCTGGCAAAGCCAGGTGCATGAGCACTCTGGAGGCTTGTTCATGAGAGGAGCACTGGAAAGGTGCTTGCTCTCCATGCCTCAGTGACATCCAGCATTGCTACCTCAGGCATTTTTCTGTCCAGCCCCATTAGTAAAAGACTGTCGTACAGAACTGTTGCTTTTTCTTGCCATAGCATTGCAGCACATCAAATAAAGGTCAGTAGCTGTGACCTAAAGAGCTTAACAAGAGAATGCACAGATTTTGAAAGCAAATGAGCTTTATTTAGGGGTTCCCAGTTCTTATCTCTGGTGTGACTGAAAACATTCCATCATCCTTTTCCCAGTTCATGTGTGGGAAACTGAACACAACTAGGGAAAGGAAATTCTGGAGACCCTTGCATAGTCTACAAGTGGAGTTGGTAGGAGGGCTGTGCCTGTTACAGCCTGCTGCCCTTTAAAGAAAGCAATGTTCTTCAGGATTTCATACCTGCAGATGGGCTCCTGGTTCTATTTCTTCGTATTCCTTTCCGATGATCTTCTTTTGAGTGAGTTCACTGTACGAGTACTAGCATCACAAAAACACGCATTTCATAGTGTTGCCAGACAGGTTTTGTGCTTTTGATCAGTTTAAGTAAGCATCTGGTTCTTTGAGAGGTGGTTCTACTAGCTCTTGAACTGTGAACATAGGCCAAATGTCCTCAAACTGGAACAAGGCTCATAAAAAGATCTCGTAGTCTGAGCAAGTCTCATTGACTTGCCAAGATCCCACATAACCAGTGATTTAAACAGCATGAATTACAGAGGCACTACCAGTGCAAGTTGCACCTTTATTATGCCTGGTCTAAATTACTGCATTTCTTCATGTAATGAAGGATGCTTTGGTAAGGAAGCACTAAACATGTGAAATGCTGTGATTCCTGCTAAAACTCTGACTTCAGACAAAGCTTTTTCTGTGTAAGCCAGAAGAATAGGTCCAGACGTATCTTCTCTTCCTCTTCTGTTTGTGTGAATGAGAAAGGTGGGATATTGCAATGGTTAATACACATGCAAGAGTTCTACCTGCCTGCAGGAGCAGGGAGATGACTTACGCTGTTGCTTGTTTTGCTACACCACAACTGCAAATGTCATGCTCCTTTCTTTGTCTTTTGTCCACTGAGATCTGTGTCTGCATAACTCAGCTCACACTCGGGAGTTTGGGTTCTGCACCACACTCACTGGAGCGTGTCCTCACCCTGAATGGTCAGACATCTAAGCTAATGGTAGTGTCCTCTCCTGGGAACTTTCCAGCTCATTCCCTCCCCAGCTCTTCCCACCTCCCCTGCCTGCTCCCCAGTCTGGGCTGTCCCCATGGCAGTGCCCAGTGCAGGGTGCTGCAGAGCTCTGGGCACTGACACCCCAGCCCCTCTGAAGGGCACAGCAGCTGCTGGGGAGCAGAGACTGGTCTCATCCTCCCCATCAATGCCAGGGATGGAGGTTCACCTTGGCAGGAGAAAATTGGGCACAGGAAAACTACAGAACTCCTGGTCTCATATCCAGGAGATGCCCCACCACAGATGGCCTGTGCCCCTCAATGCCAGGCCCTCTCCCCAGGCCAGCACCAGGGTCCTGGGCAGGGCACAGAGCAGCTGCCCTGACCTGCTGCCTGCAGAAAGCTTTCTCCTGCTCATGGGTTCCTCCTGCAGACACAGAAATGCTCCATACATTCCACCAGAACTGGTAGGTGTCCATGACAGTCACATGGTTAAGCAACACTCAGGTAAAAAGCTCCAAAGCAAAATCCTCTCTTTATTGTAATTCCTTTAGCTATTCCTGCTTACAGCAAAGGATTGAGGAACTTTAATTCTTCCTACAGCGCATGCTACTATACATTAAAATATATCTTCAGTGCCAAAAGGGACATCCATTGAGATCTGAGTATATTTCCTTTAAAGTGACTCTTTGTAAGCCTACCTACATTCCTGTCATCTTTATCTGCTCCCTCTGCATGAGAAGGGAGTGCAGACTTCCCTCTTTTTACAGGTCAGGAATTTTAAACCCTGGACAGCACACAGAAGCATGCTCTGGGATAGCTAATGACTTTGTTCCCTCGCTCACATGAAAAGCCATTTTGCCTTGATTTCAACCTTTCTTCTAGGAGATGCCAATTTCAGTAAAAATGGCAAATAATGGAAACATTTTTCTTTTGTGCCGATTCACTAATGGGCCCAGGCCCCCCAGTTAACTGCATTGCTGGATGTAAAGGGACTATTTTACTTGCAGAATGATGCTGGGATGAGCATCTGAAAGATAATTCCCAAGTAGATAGTTTCTCTGTTCAACTGAATTACTTCTGAAGTAGGAAATCAAGTGTTGATTTTATTTCATATGCAAACATGGCTAGGAGGATTCTAGCCTGGAGCACATTTCGAGCTCATTTTCTAATTGTCCATGTAGTTGGTGGAGTGATGGTAGCCAGAGAAAGGGTATGAATAGTTGTCTAACTGGACAGTTGGACTCTAATGCATCAGTCACCTCTGGTCTCCACTGCTAGTGTCCAGTGCCATTCCCAGTTTCACATTCATTTCTTTCTGAAAACCTCTTTCTTCTTCCTGTTCAGAAGTGTCTGCAAGAGCTCTGCCAAGGGCTTGGTTTGCTGGATTCAAGTCACACTGAAATGACAGGTCTGTTTACAGACACCCAAGAGAACCCCCCCAGTGAGGGGATGCAGGCAGGTGAGAGTAGGGCAGCAGTTCCTTAGACCTTTCTTCTGTGGGAACAGGGCTGTCTAGTGCGGGTGTGCTTCAGTGTGACCCGACTGTCACATCTCCAGTTTCAGAAGAACTCTACCTGCAGAGATCTCCATCCTGGTCTTCCCTCTACAGTGTGGACATACACTAAGTAAAAGCCTTTGAAGTGTTTTGATTAGTGGGAGCTAAGATGGACATATCAAAACTGAATTTAGTCCTTGAAAGAAATTAAGTCTTTGAAAGACTAGAAGTAATAATTGTAAGCAGACAAGCATTTAATTGTATGTACCTTAAAACAACACCTGTGTACTACTTTAGCTCGTGACACATTAAATCATCTGGTATGTTATGCCAGTTCAGAATATACTTTTTTGTTTAAGACTTGAAATTCAAAATTAAAAGCTTCCTAAAAACCTTCTTTTTGTTAACTGTCCTGTGAAGTTTATGATGACACATGGAAATTTGTAATTGATTGTTCTTAAGTTTATACACAGATGCATCTGAGCATGACCAGAGAAGCCAGGAACAAGCTGCTGTCAAACTTCCTTGAGAGCATGCTGGAGGGATAATGTGCTTTCCAGTATCTCTGCATTAGGATGATCTCTGATCTAAAGGCCGAAAGAGGAATAGGAGGAAGGATGTGTTTAGTTAGAGAGTCCTCAGAACCGATTGATTGAATGGGTTAAGAAAGCTGACAACATAACTGCTGTTGGGACTTCTCTTCCAAGCCTCTGGGCCAAGACAGTGTGTGTATGCTGGCTGAGGGTAGTACTCGATATCAAGTAGGTACAGAGAAAAGGGATAAAAGCCTGCCTGTTAGGTGGGTTTAATGCATAACAGGGAGCGTAGAGTGAGGGCAGATTTAACATCCTAGGAAGCAGAGATGAAGCTTGACAAACATTTAGCCACAGCGACAGTAACCTTGACATGAGATCTAGCAGAATTGCCATCTTCATCCACAGCAGCTGCTGCTTTGGCCCAGCTCTCTTACCCTGTGCTCCCAGTGTTAAAGGAGGGAATGAAAGTGAAGAGTAGAGCTGTCACCTTCCATTTGTTGGTGTGCCTGAAGGTTGTAGAGGTGAGTGCCTGGGGCTGGACAGCTGGGGATTCAAGAAGAGACAGTCTTGGTTTTGCTGCTGCCCTACGGGTTGTGCGTGTCTGGGCCTCACTGGTCTGCTGAGACCAGTGGGGGATTTACTTCTGGTCCCTTCCATAAAATTGGGAGTGAGATTTCAAGTGCTTACACTTACCTGCTTGTAGCAGATTCTCTGAGGTCTGCCACTTATATGATATGATGGAGGAGACTGGATAAAATGTGGTGTGTAATCTCTTTGTCAGTCCAGTGAGTTTAGACCCTACATTTTGCCCTGGCAAGTGAAATCCATTAATCACAATGCTGATAAATATGAGGAGCTTTGCAGGGATGGTGGGTCTAAATACTAAGGGCCTGCCCTAAATTATTTGCCCTGATAATTAAGTTTTCTCTGCTGTTTGAAGCATATACCCAGCAGACATTAGCATTTAACCCAAGACTGAATATTTGGAGTCTGTCCACGAGCCAGATATATAAAAAACCCACGGAAGTGGGTGAATGCTTCCAACTAAGAGCTGGAGATCTGCTAAGAAATGAAGGTGTTGGAGAAGGTGAATGTGTGTATTGGAACATTGTTTACCTTATTTCTTCTGCTCTAATTTTTGTCAAGTATTTTATAAAATTTTATTAATATTTTAACATCACAAAAATCTTCAAAAGTAATTTTAAAATATGGTAGATTTGATGCTTTTAGCCTCATTTCCCCGTGTTTAAATGATCTCTGAATAATGTAGAGTTTTTCAAGATTTTCTTCATCATTTGAAGTTGTCTTGATCTGTAGATTGTTCTCAAGCAGTTTGTTACGACTACACAGGATACAAAATTTGAGCTGTGTTGGTTGCTTGGATCGGATTAAACTAGTGCTTGGAGTCAGATTTGGGTGCAGATACTTACAATTTCAAGTGCCAAGTTTGTTTTTCCACAAACATTTCCTAACATTCAGACTGTTGCTGCCCATGGGTTTGCTTGCTTAACTCCTCACAGAAGCAGCTGACAGTATTTGCTGGTTGTTACTACTGTAGTTATTTTGGGGATATTACACTATTTTAGCTAATCATAGAATGTTAGACTAATCATAATCCTATTTTTACATGAATAACTAGAAAAAGAAAACCAATGACTCTACCTGGTCTAGTGTCTGTGAAACACGTTAAGAACCTTCTTCTAGAAAAAGGAAGAATAAACAAGTGGAAGAAAGCCCTGCTTTAGTGATAGTGCAGTAAACATGCTCATTCATATGAGTAGGGATTTCTAGAAAAAAAAATAATCTTATACATAAGGTGATTAAGACAAGTAAACCCAGCATTGCTGCTTTGTTGTTAAACAAAGATGTTATTCTCGCACTTGTAAGATTTAGTAAGACATTAAGCATGTGTGCATGATGTCAAGATATTGGCTCTAGCATGTGTTCTTCCAGCCTTTATAGTTTGTGATGACATAATTAGGTACATTCTGTGAAAGTAACTTAAAATGTTACTGTCTGTTCCAATGAATTGAATGTGTTTGGTCCAGGATATCTTGCTGGAACATTTGCACAGCCTTTTGTCTGGAGACTCTGGGAGTTCAGAAGTGAAACCATCTTTCTTTTGTTCAGTGCAGTCATGTGTCTGCAGGTTTCCATATGTTTCCAGCATCCAGAGATGCTGTCACCACTGAGTGCTTAATAAAAACCCAAGATCCCTGGCTAGAATCATCCTTTGGATTTCCTAGCCCAACAAACAGCTGTACCTCATTGCAGTTTGCAGGCAAACTGGTGCTCAGACTGGAACCAAAACTGCTGGCTTAAGATACTCAACGGCACAGCTCCCCAAGCAGTACTTAGCTTGCTAAACCCAACCTTGCTTTTTGTTGTTCTCGCACATCCTCTCTTACAAATGTCTGTGCAACTCTTGTAATTAGTTTACCCTTCTATTTCTGGCTCCTAGTTATTAAATACTTTATACTTGGTACATTGTTGTTCTTCTCAGGATCTCAAAGCATCTTAGTTCACAACACTTTATGAAAGAGATACTTAGGGCATCTATTTCAGAAGCAGCTCAGATGGAGTTCAGTAAGCTAGCTCACCCAAGGTGAGACAAGTATGTCTGTATGCAGCCAAGAGTAGGCTGCAACTTTTCAGGCTTCAATTTCTGCTATTATTGTTCTGTTTTTCATGGTATTTATTTTATATTGTATATATAAAAGCTAAAACAGAAAAGAAAAAAAGAATCATACAATGAGTTATTGCAAAATTTTTAATGTTCACTGTCCAGTGCCACTAGGGAAAAAAGATGAGTTGGATTTTGATTTGTAATCCAAGCTGATTATGTGTATTTATATTGAACCATGCTGAGAGTATATATAAGAATATGACACCCTACTCACCAAAAACTGCCTCTACAAGAGCTACATTTCTGGACACTAGCAGTTTTTAAGACAGAGTGGACAAAACAGTAGTAATCTGCAGCAGGAGTCTTTCATCAGTCTGGAATTATTCTAGCTGTATCAACTCCTTGGTTGCTATAAATCAATTCTTAATCCTGCTCTGTGGTTGCACTCAAAATGAGCAAGACTAGTTGTAAATGTGGTTTGGGTTTTGTTGGTTTGTTTGTTTGTTTTTGTTGTTGTTGTTTTGGGTTTTGTTGTTTTTTTTTGTTTGTTTGTTTGGGTTTTTTGTTTGTGTTTGTTTGGTTTTTTTTTAAATACCAGGCTTGAGACTCAGTAGGATCCTTGACACTGCACTATTTATAAAAGAGTAATTGTGGTTGGATTTCATAATATAAAAGCTTGACTTGGGAGGGGAACTAAAATGAGGTATGTGTGTGTGGTGCTCTCTGGATCCCAGAATAACGACTGGTTCAAGCTGCTTTTACAAACACGTTGCCACTCAGCTGAGAATGGAAAAAACCCCAGAATATGCTCCAGTCATGACTTGGCCACAGTGCTTCCCCCCCCCTTCTCAGGAGCTCAGCTGGCCTTGCAGATGTCTTTAGGGTGGAGACTTACAGCTTTTGTTGCTGGGCTCTCCAAAAACCTGCAGCAGAAGTTTTTGAAAGCTGTGGTCATTGTAATTTAACAGCTGGGCCCTGCACACAGAAGTTTCCATCTCAAGTCCTGAGCTGATCTGTTCGGAGCTGTGTGGATGAATCACTTGCTGCCTGCCTGGAGGGACTCAGTGCTGAACTTGAGTCATCCAAGATGGGTGATCACACTCCAGGGTGGTTTCTCTCTGTGGGTTGTGGTGAGAGGTGAGTCAGGTTCCAGCATCGAATCACCTGCTGGAAGAACTGCCTTCCCTCTCTCTTGAGCCTAGAGCATATCTGATTGCCCAGCTTAGGCACCTCTAAAACACCTTGTGTGGATCTCCCTCCCAGAACTACTTGGGAGACTGGCAGGATTTGGTGTAGGTGTCCAGTTTTCACACGTGTGGAGACAGATGAACGAGCAGAGTCAAAGTCTGAATGTGGGTCTGCAATGTAGGACAGTAAACAGCTGTAGAAAGAGGAACGTAGCAGGGGGGAAGTGAGAACAAAGGGTGAGTAATATCATGTGCTCTGAGAGACAGACACACTCCTTGCCCGTGTGCTGGTGTCTAGTTCGTTTTCAGTTAACAGTAAGGCACCTGGGAAAGGGCAGAGGGGTAAATAACAGCTCCTGGAGGGGAATGTCACAAACTCTACCTGGCCTTCAGTCAGCCCTTCATGTTCTGAAACCTGGTGTGCTGTGCTCAAAACAATGTAATTGCTCCACTGACTCCAGTGCAGTTACTGGCTGAGGATCTAGTCATGGATCCAGAGGGAGCTTCAAAGAAGCTTGCATCTGGATATCTGTGGCTTGGGGTCATCTCTGATTATAAGTTATGATTCTCCTTTCTGATCCTCATCTGCAGTATCAAACTGATTTAAACATAGTACAGCATAAAATAGTTTCTAAACTACCTCTTGTTTCCCTTCTACTTAAGTAGGGGTCAGCATGTGCCTGACTGCTTGAGAGTGTGGCTTTCTCCTTTCATTGACTCCTAACTCAGCAATAAAATACACCCTGGGTTCTTTTTTGCTTTCCCCAAGCCACACAGGCAGGAAGACGAGGTCAGAGAAGCAAGGCATGGGCCAGAAAAACTAATCAGAGGATGAAGAGGGAGATCTCAACGACATCTGAGAATATCTGGTGTGGATTTCCCTCCCTCCTGGCAGTCCCCTGTGTGACAGGGCTGGGGCAACACAGTCCTGAATGCAGACCTGTGCCGTAACAGCCTGGCTCAGCCCACAGTGGTTCCTGTTGGGAATGGTTGTCCCATCTGCTCTGTGTTTACTTGAACGTGGAATGATGTTTGCACGGGAAGGAAAGTTGTTGACGTTTTAAAATAGCATGGCATCAGATTCTGGTTTATAAAAGACAGGTAGAGAGAAGAGGAGGGGTAGCTGTGGCATCTTAGAAGTAATAACTTGATTGCAGCTGGCGTGTTTATATTTGTGCAAGCAACTATTCCCTGTGGTGCCTGCCTCATCTGACTGTATGTCTAATGTAATTCCCTTAAGGCTGACCTCTGCTTTCAGCACAGAACGCTGTGGGATTACTGCTGTAGCTGAAATATTCCATGCATCCAAGTGTCCCTCTCACAGAGAAATTTGCTAAGCATGTTCTCACTGTGGGAACGTTCCCAACTCTTTCAATTGTTAAAAAGATATATTGCTTCCCTCATCCTTAGATCATCCTTTGGCCCACGTAGGACTGCTGTTACTTGACTTTCTATATTTAGCAATGTTAGACACCTCAAATTGTGAATTTAGTGCCCAACAAAACTGCTGCTCAGGAGGAGGAAAAAAAAAAGTTCTTTTTCTCTCCTTCACAATAGATTCTGTGCAAAGTGCTTTCATTTGATGAAAAATGTTATCTCTGAACCATTAAAAAGAGTGGAGAAGTATGCCAGACAGCCTCACTAAGACATTCTGGCATGGAAAAGGACATGAGGAGAGAGGAGGGAAAAAAAACATGTGGAGCATTACTACTACTGGGCTGAGAACAGTACCACTTCACACCAAGAAACTAACTGGACCTTGACCAAGGACATAGAAAATTGGCAGCGTTTTAAGTCTTAACACAGAGTTGGTGCTTTAAGGATGGCTGACTGAAATCTGAGCATTGATGTAGAGATGATACATGAACAGGACCTTTTTGGGTCTACTTTTAAATAATACAGCTTTAAGTCTAAAACCAAGTATGAAACACACATAGTTATTTAAGCTACCATCTTCTCCTTTGGAGCTAGCAGATGGTGTGACAAGTGAGACCTTTTAGTCTGTTATATGTAAAGAAACATCATGTCTTTCTGGCTAATAAAATTCTGCACATGTGAGATGCAATGACGTGACTTCATGGCTCTTACCTCCATCCTTTGGTTTGTGCATTTACAGCACAATATCCTCAAGCACACTGATAAACGTGGTTTATGATGTTTGTGGTACTGTTGGGTTTTTTACTTTGGTACCCACCTCTGCTGTGTCTGCTAGGCTCTTGGAATGCCTTGGAAACATTCTGCCATGCAAAATGTAGTAGGATAAACATGAATCACTTTCTCTGTGCTGGCTTCCTGATGCTTTGGTGTGAGTCCCCAGACACTGGTTTTGATCCCTTCCTGGTAGACGTTGTCATTTTGGAATTAGCGGGGAGTGTTTTGTACTTCATGTCCTGGGAGACTGCTTCAGGCTTTTTCCTTAATCCGCTGGTTATCCCCACTGTGTATGAGCTGGCAGGTGCTGGGGCTCTCATTTGAAGCACGTGTTCTGATCCCTCTGTGGGAAATCGTGGGCACTGGTGGTGGAGACCTGTGTGTACCAGCCGTGCTGTTCCCTGCGCTGTGGGCAAGTGCTGCGTGCCTGTGGGTGTGCATCCTCTACGGAACGGGGATGCACCAGGGTCGGTCTCTAAGGCTGGGGAACTCCTGTGCAATGCGGGTGTGCCCCTGTGACAGAAAATCCTTCTTTCTTGGCAAGGTAACCCCTTTTCCTGAACTTTTTTTTTTTGACCCCCTTCTAATTACCTCCCAGTTCTTTCAACAATACTGATGGAAGCCTTTCCTTGCCTTTGGACCTGCATTTAGTAGGGAAGCAATTTAAACCATCCAAGCATGAGATGCAGTGTAATCAGCATCTGCTCTCTCCCATTTTGCCACCTGCAGAGTATCTGCAGTAGCCCAAGGGGCTGTGTTCACACAGCCGTGCTGTGGTAAGGGAAGACCAGTTCTCCCCTCAGCGGTTGTCCACGTGCATCTCACACATTCTTCTTCCAATGGCAATGTTCCAGTGTGACCTCCATCTACCCTCTTCCCATCTAGTTCCTGGGAATTGATTTGGCTTTGTTACCAAGTGTTTCTAGACACAGAGTGGAGTCTTCAAATCATGGCATTTCAATTTGCTCTGTGGTGGGATAGGATTTTTCTCCTACATTTTCCACACGTACTTGCTAGGGCTTTGCATTTAACATCAAAATAACACGTGACTTCCATAGTGCTTTCCATCTTTTAGTGTCCAAGCACGTTAGGAGAGAAGATAATGTTTAGGTAGCACACTAAGGATGTGAAATGCTAGGAGTTAACTATTAAATAGGGCTGTCAGTCTTAGCTGTGGTTAAATAACTCATTCACAGATGATCCCTCAAAAGATTCCTGTTAGGAATGCAGGAATTTAGGAGGTGCCTTGAGATGGAGCTACCAGTGGCTCTTGGATTTCTCTGCAGCCATGCAAATGGTTAATTCCTAATTGCCAGTAGATGGCTCCCAAGAGCACCATCAATAGGATATTTCCCCAATGCACATGAAGCAGAGTTTTGGCACCTCCAGTGCTCCATGATGTACTACTACCTGAAGTTTGCACAGCACTAGAACAGCTGTCGCCAGGCTGATGGCGTTGTCCTGTGGCCACGGGGCGATGCAGATGATGTGTTGCTGGGTGGTAGGCAGTCCCATTCCCCAGGCGCCCAGCGATGCTGGTGCAGGAGAGTCGCTCTAACACGCGCAAGCCACACAGGAGGTGGAGACCCTGAAACAGCAGTTGTGTTGTGGAATGACTCAGCTGGTTATGCAGCAGTGATGCTGACTGAGTGAAGGTAATAAGAGCGGGTGTAAACCCTACAGTGCATCTCTGCTGGCAAGCAGAGCTCGACTGCTCATTACATTTGTTGAATGCCTCTAAGAATGAGGCCCCTGATTTCTCTTCCAGAAACAGATGATAAATAATTGTTATAACTGCCTCCTTTTTATAATTACCTCCAAATGGATTTCCTTTTTTTTCCCCTTTCCCAGAGATTCTAATTAAGTTTTACATTAATTATAAGTGTGCAGCATCCTTTTACCAGCAGAAGAGCCTTCTGGGAATTTCTGCTGTGTTGCAGCTTTGAAGGCCTTGTTTTAGTCCATTTGCTGAGGCCCGTACTCCTTGGGGCTACTATTCTATTTGACTCCCTCATTAAATACCCTGAGAACGCTTGCTTTCTCTAGATTTGAAATCCTTAACAAGATTTGTATTTCGAAGGCGCACACGGCTCCCTGGGAAAGCTGGGGAGATATTCACTTTTGGCATTAGGGGAATTCTCCATCAACTGAAGTCAATCAGGAATGCTGGCAGAAGAGGTTTTATTCGTGCATGGGAAATCTGCCATTATTAAGAATGCAGAGATAGGCTGAGATTAATGAACTGGACAATGCTTTTCTCAAGGGTGGCTGTCTTTCAGTCTGTTAACTGTGTCCAAAACTGCCAAAGAGATACCAGCTGAGCATAGGATTGCTGGGTCAGAATGAACAGAAGGGGTCAAGGGAAGAAGCTGAGGTTGAAGCACAGGCAGTTCACGGCAAGAGTGCCGTAGCTGCCAGATCTGTAGAGGTAGATTTTTCTGTTTGTTTTAAAAATAATGGGCAGGTTGGCATGGACAAACTGCTTGGGGCAGTTCTAGTTTTGGTACTGTGCAGTGCTTGGTACTGTAGGGTCCTTCTTGTTGCCTGCTGTTCCTAAACCCTATAATCATGTGATGCAAATCTGAAAATAATATGGAGGAGGGAGCCCAGAAGTGAGCTGCTGCTTGGAGGAGAACTCAAGGCTTTTATTGCTACAGCTCCCCTTTGGAAGATGCCATAGCTGTGCTGATGTGCTCATGTTGCTGCTTTTTTCTGTTGCATCATCCTCATGGCTGATGTTGGGTTGATTAGCAGCCAGGAGCATCATGAAGCCATGCCACACTGCGTACGCATCTTCAGCATGCTGTCACAAGACACATCTCTCTGGGACTTAGGCAATGCTGTGTTAGGTGAGCAAACTTCTGCAATATATTGATGTATAGGTGTGTATGCACAGCAGCACTTTAAAGTTATGGATACTATGCTCATGGGTGAAGATCAATGTCCTCTTTTATGGAGGCTAGAAACTCTCAGATGCCCCTCTTGCCTTTTAAGTGAAGAATTTCTTCACTCTTGATGTGTGCTTGGGGGAGCATATTTACATCACCGGGTTCTTGTATGTGTATTTGTACATGCATGCATCTTGGCTGTTCATGAACACAGCCAGGGCAGCCAGTGTGGAGAGACATTATTTCCTGTCTCAATGCAAGTAGCTGGATGGATAAAACATTATGGATGGATAACACTAAAAAACTATTTACCTCTGTTTAGTGGTAAGTAATGGCTGGAAATCTCTGACAGGTTTATGAATTGGTGCATATTGCATTAGCCTTCAGCAGAAGTTTGGCTGCTGCTGACTTACAGGAGTGCAGTCCAGTGTATGTTTTAGGTACGTTGTTTCTGAAATAAAGCAGCTACCTGAAGGCAATTATCTTGTGTGCAGTGTCATTTTACATAATGACATTTCAACCACAGTATGAGCAGCGGAACTGAGGATGGGAGTTAAGGAGAAATAATAAGCGCTAGGTAAACCAGCACCTATGTAGTCTTCCTCAGGCTGACTTGCTTTTCAACACATCTGAATAGCCTCCTGGTGCTTGTAGCACTTCCTTTGGGCAAGTAGTCTGGTCCCAAGGAGGAAAACAGTCCAAAGTGTTCCTGCCAGCTTCTAATGATGCCAAGTGTTGTGGGGTAGAGACTATGAATGCTCCTGTTCTGGGATCCACAGGAAGGTGAAGAAATTCACTCTCGATCCAGCAATTCAACTCTCTTACTGTTCAGAGGCATCTTCCTTCAGGAACTATAGGATCAAGGGAGCTTGCTGGATTGCTGTGGGTGCCTTGTAGTTGGCTTTGTTTCATTCTCCAGTTTGATGGTGACACTGCCTGTCAAAGAGGAGTCCTATTCCTCAAACTGCTGGGCAAGAGTGAAGTTCTTAATGGAATCCTCAGATACCTCCACTAGAACGTAGCATGTGGAAACTCAGCCTGTTCTGTGCTGGAGCAGCTGCCAGGTTGGTGATGGTGTTGCAGGGTAATTGGTAACATTGCCATAATTGACCAAAACCTTTTGAAGAAAGCAATCTAAGTTGGGGAGTGTGGGGAGTGTTTTGTTGTTCTGTGTGTTTGCTTGGATTTTTTTACATAGAAATATAACATTGATACCTCTGCTCATTTAAATAAATAACCTCACTGTATCTTATACTCACTGAATATCGTTATTAATTGAACACCTTATCTGAAAAATCTCCAGTGGGAGGGGTTTACAGTCATCAGTAAGTTCTGTGGCTGTCATGGAGACAGGTGTGGAAGTTGGCTCAGTTTGTGGTCACTGTGGCTCGTTGGTTTAGTAAGCACAGCATATGCATCTATATTTTGTTCAGCTCTTTTGGCTTTGGTGAAGGCTGCTTTTAAAATGCTTCTTTACAGATATAAAGATGGTACATTATAAATGAATATTTCAATTATTTATCTGCCATGAACACAAGCTGTAAGTGTTACTTATTTCTGGAATCAGCTCTAAACAAAAATAGACAAAGTCCAGATCTGTGAGAAACTGTTTGGATGAATAGCTCAAGATACAATCATAAAACCTTCAGACTTGATGTAGTACTCTGTTATATAAATCACCTAGTTGCTATAGTGAAAAGGTTATGGTTGATTGCTAGCTCTTGCAGATCTCTGAATTAATAACTTATAGCCAAATCCACCTTACACGTTGAGCTCTAAGACAAACTACAGTGCACTCATATTCATTGCAGTACATATGAATTTGATGCATTAATGAAAGATCAAGCCTATAAAGTAGACATCACTGCTAATGGTGCCCATGTGAGGACTTTAGGCCTAGCTGTGGTATTCTCTGCCAAGCTACAGAGTAAATGCCTAATTCCTAAACCTTTTGATTTGATTGAACTGTTTTGATTAAACCATTTGTTTAGACTCTTGCATGGAAATAGATATGTATATATAAATAAAACTCCTGACTTATTGCAGGTCTCAAAAGGATAATTCCTGCTGTCTTGTGGTTCTGCAAGTCTGGGATTTGTTGCCAGAGGAAATTCTTGCAGGGGAAGGCACTGCTCAGTGTAAGGCTGGGCCAAGGAGAGATCCGGAGAGCAGGCAGGGAGCTGGAATAAGTTACCCTTCGTTTGAGATGCAGGGATTTCAGGGAGTGACCCTGACTGGTGGAGAGTAACCTGCCAGTTGAAGCACATGTGCACAACTCCCAGAGGAGAGGGTAGCAGTGACAGAAGACCTTGTTAGAGGAAAATCAGCATAAGCCTTCTCCACACAGCACTGCTGCAAGTTATCAGTAGCATATTAATGAATAAGCACTCTGAACTTGGTTATAGTCATTATTTTTATAGAGCTATTACTTTCCCTCACTAGTGTTTGGATGGGTATCCCCATTAGGTGGAGAGGAACTAAAGACTGGAGAGTAAGTAGCTTACAAAGCTCACAGTTCTGCTGTTAAGTTTTTTCTAATTCATCAAATTCAGTAAACTCTGATGATTACTGAGAGGTAACAGAGTGAACTGTGAGGGGGCTGAACTATGGAAGCATTCTTAAATTTGTGGGCCTCCATTCTTTTCACAGAAACGGTCTCTGCAATGTAGGAATAAAAAGCTAAGCCATTATAATTACCCTGACTGACCTTAGGATGGAAGAATCTTCCTAAATCTGATTCTCATTCATTAATACCAAGTCACCAAGCAGCACAAATGTGATCTGGATCAAGTGTCAAATTAAGCAGAGCAGTGTGGTATTTATGCTGGTTTTGTGCCAGCTGTGGGAGGACAGACAAAACCTAATCCAGCATAAAGCATGCTAGAAATGAGATACCACTTCAAATTTGATTTTTATTTTTTTTCCCTTTTTGAACATGTTTCTGTGGAAGTGAGTTTGTCATGACTCAGCACTTTGCTGATGGGTTTGATCCAGCACAGATTGCCTTAAAACCAAATTTGCAGCTGTATGGAAGAGCAGCCTTGGTCAGAAGCTCTGACCAAGTCTTGTTAGTCATAGGAATTAAAGCTTGTGAGAAGAGATGCAGTCTTTTCATTTTTCAAAGAGTTTTTCCACTTCTCCTGCTAGCTGTGGAAGTGCAGAAGGTTGGGGTGTGTGAGCAGAGTTGTACCACTTGTGTTCTTTAAACTGGATGTCTTGCAGTTAGCTATGGCTGGTTCCACTCCCTGCATAAGGCTGTTGGGAAGGCATTGCCTGTGAATGATTTTGCTTACAGTGACAGCACTAGTCTGTGGTCTTGCAGCACATCTGAGTGCTTGCAGGAGCAGTAGATGTAGTTTGATTGTCCCTCCCTCAAACGTGATTTTTCCACTGAGAGTATCTGCCTAAACTTAATACATTAAATTAAATGTCAGCCTCACAAACTTGGAATTGGAGATCAGGGAGTGCTGGAAAAGTAAAATCATTTAACTCAAGTACTTGGCATCATCGTGTGCTCTGAGCTGCTGTGATTGCTCTGTGCTGCTGGCCTTATCCTCACAAGTTGTGCCACTGAAGCAGATCCTGGACTGCTGTTGCCGCTCAAACAGGAAAACGTGGATCTGTGTTGCTGGGCCTGCCTCTTGCTTTGCAATTGAAAGATTGCAGCTTAGAGACAAAAGTCCTCTCAAATCCATCACCTGAAAGTGTGGGTTATGAATCTGTACTCTGCTTGTCGTGCCCTGTTTCCTGAAGCCTTCCCTGCTGTTATAGAAAAATGTATTATTTCTGATGTGGCAAAGCCATGGATCAACTTTTCCAAGACAAGCACCATGAAAACAAGCTACTCTCATTTTACCTAGACATAAATTTACAAGCAACAACTTCAGGCAGGTATGAGATGTCGAATTTGCTTTATTTTAGAGTGAAAATAATGGCACTTTTTTTTTTGGCCAGCTTTTGTCTGAGGGATAGCTTCAGCATCCTGATCTCTGCAAGGTTCAAATTACTGCTGTTGTTAAGCTGTGAAGATAAACTGTACATCTAATGATAGAAGGGCATTTTATGTTGCTTTTGTTTCTGAAAAAGCTTGTCCTTTTTCAAATTGCAAGAATACACACACTGCTGAAGTTCAGTTTCCAAAATAGGCTCTTGTCTTACATTTGGAGAGATGGAGTTTGGCTGGGAGCAGGGAGGAACAGTGACTATATGCTTGTTTCTATGGGAAGTATTTATAGCTGTTTATGAATGCAACTGCATTCCAATAGTTTAAAAAAAGGCACGTTGAACAGGATATATGATGTATCTCCTTATTTGAACTAGCTTTGAAAAAACTGCTGCCACGCTCCTTTTTTTTTTAGCTTGTTTTCCTGAGGAAGATTGGCTTCAAAGATCATGCTCTGTGGTTGTGCACATGTCGCCTTTTGCTCTTAACTCCTTGGTGCTTTCACTGGTTGTAAACAAATTTGGCAGAAGTTCTAAGGATAATTAGTTCCTACAGAGGTTCTGTAGGACTGCATGGTTCATGAAAGGAAGTAGAGGAGATACGCTGTTAATGTCCACATTGACATAAAGGCAGCAACACAAATGTATTGCTGGACAGTGGAAATCAGCAGTGATGTTACAAAGGTCCTGAATGTGGAGGAAAAGCTGTGCCTTAAGTATCAACAGAGTAGATCTGTGGAATCCTGACCGATAAGAAACCAACCAGTTTTCATTACCTTTGCCTTTCAAGTAATTTTTGTTAGCAGTAAAAATACGTTAATAGGTCCCATAAACATTTACCCAGCAAATTAATGGGTTTGTGTCTGCATAGCTCAGGAAAAATTAGCATTGTATTTAAAACGCCTATACTTTTTAGCTCTTATGTTCTGATGAAGTCTCTTCTGTTTGTCCTCAGAACAGAGTTATGTAGCTCCCTTTGTGAAAGCGGAATACATAGAAATTTCCAGAATAATGGCACACTAAATAAAGTCATTTCAATTAAAAAAACAAAACAAAACAAACCAACCAAACCAACCAAATAAAACACCACAAAACAACAACAACAAAAAGCTGCTTTTATGAAAAATATAATTTATTTTTACTCTGGAAAAGCAGTATAATGAGAAAAATCTGAACTGGCTTTAGTCCACTCAATACAATTCCATACAGAGCAGAGAGATGTGTCCAGACCTTGGCAGTACCCAGTGTTTATATGCAGTGGGTTGGTTCTTCCCTTCCCAGGGAAGAATCACCTGCAACTCATCAGCTAAAACCAAATGTCACATCTGAGAAGTAGATCCAAAGAGCTAAGGCTTTTAAATAAGCGTCAGATACCCAGAGAGCAGGACTAAGATGGCAAGACCTGGAGAAGCTGTACAGCAGACAGCCTGGTTTCTAGTTTTCTCCTGTGATTTGGCATCGCCAGCACACAGACATAAGACGACGGATCATTCCCCCAGTCTTTCAGTTCTGTAAATGAAATTTTACAGTTACCTACTGCTAATTTGGGCAATGTGGAGTTTAATTGCTTCTTGCTGCCTGACCAAGAAATCTGGAAAGCTGCGTTTTACTACCTTTTAAGATTTACTAGAACACCAGTGAGGCGCTCTCATAGTTTTTCATTTTATAACCAAAAAGGTAAAAACTTGGTCCAGAAATAGAAATCTGACAGTGTGCAAATCTGCCTCCAACTGAACTCCTCAGCCTTTCCTGTTTTCATTTCCTTAAGTTCCTTTTAATATGAAAGTGTTTGCCTTCTTTGCACACACAATGACATTCCATTTTCATCTCGCTGGGTGCTGACACTGCATACCTGTCTGTCTGCTGACTTATTGTCTGGATTAATATTAATTAAATATGTTGGTTCAATGAGACTGTGCTTGGTAAACATCTTCTGGAGGACATCACAGGTTTTCCTGTGACTGGTGTTCAGTGTACAGAAGATTGAAGTGTAAGACCATGGGTATAATCCAAATCTAACAAAATGCTAACCCTTCTTAGTGCGTTTTAGAGGAGAAGGGAAGTACAAGAAGAGAGGGAAGAAACTGCAGAATTGCTCTCCCATCAATAGTAGGGGCTGCCCTGTCGTGTTGAGTGGCCAGTGCTGACAAGCCCACGGTATCTGGTATTGCTCAACTACAGATAAAGGGAAGGTCCTAAACCAACCTTTTCCTGCTACAGCTCGGAACTCCAAGATCTGTTTCTTAATGCTATTCATCTTAATTTGCATAATCAGTTTTTCTGAAAATGATTCAGGCATTAAGATGCATCTGAACAGGCCTCTTTCCTGCCTGCAAAGGTAAATCCCTCTGGTGAGCTGAGCATTATAAATTTAAATCCAGGATGTGGGCTTGGTTGACGTACTGTACTTAGCAAGACAGGTACAAATGACTAGGAAGAAAAACTTGCTCTGAATATCTCTGTGTTCCTATACCCAAAGGGTTTTGCTTTAAAGAAGATTACTAATGTTTAAAGATTATCTTAAGGTAATATGTAAGCAATTAAGGAACCATGAGCAGAGGAAAACTTTTTTTGAGTACAAATGTTGCTTGACAACAATCTTTAAGAAGACTAAAGGCTCTTAGGGATAATGAAAGTTCAAACTGAACTGTCCTTCTCAAACAGAAGATAATTCAGTAGCCAGCACTTGTATGTATGGCTTCTTGCACAACAGTAAAAGTGAACTCGGTAGCAGCTGTAATCCACAGATTTCAGTGTCTGCAGATATTCTAATGACTGGTAGAGATAGATTATTTACATTGTTTATGGAGGGAGAATTGTGCCTAGATTTTGCCTGGTTAAATTGACTTTGCCCACTCAGCAGAGTGGTTTGGTTGGTTTGGTTTTGTTATTTGTTTAGTTTTGTTTAACGTGCAAATGGTATTTCTTTTATTTGTTCAAAACCAAGCTCAATTGTACTTGAAAGATTGTCTTCTTTTTCAAATGCATCCCTTCTTAAAGGCAGTGACTGCTGGGAGGTTGCAGCTCAGTCTCAGAGAAGTTAGTACCTTGCTGCAGGTCTGCAAGTGTTGGGTTATTCCTTGATCCAGTGCCAACTACCCACCTTCCGCGCAGCACTAGGCATAACTCCCTAAAACTCACTGGAAATTAAACCAGCACCTCGAGTGGTGCTCAAGGATCGTGCGCTGTCATTAGTTGATGCTTCAAGTGTACTAAAAGCATGACTACATCTGGTACAAGCCTTTTGTCAATAGCTGGCCTGGGGAAATGTGTTACTGTAAGAAAAAGGATTCTTCTGAACAGGCTGCCTCACCATTCTTTCATGCACGAGCTCGGAGTAAGAAAGGTGAGATATCGAGAAAGCTCTCTGCTTGCTCTGAAAAACAAAGGGCATAAGCTGACTACCAATAGTTCTCATTTACATACAGTAGTTGTGTGCAGTATGATTTCTATACACTATGTGCAGAACGTCAGAGTTGAGCTTTGTTCTGTGCAGTGGTTCACCTTGTGTTCTGTAGCCTTTCTTTGCATTCTGACTTTAGGAAAAAAACAGCAGCTTCTTCCAACTAAACGGTGAAAGATGCTCAGCAGAACACAGGTTTGCCTGCCTTAGCAGCTCCTGTGTTGATGTTAATTAGGCTTTAAGAAAACAAGGTAAAAGGAGTAGAGTCTTACAAGTAGGGTGAATGTTTCTGCTGCAGCTTCTGGGGAATGCGAATGGTCACCCCGAACAGCTGGTGCTGGGGCAAGCCTGTTCTGGTGAACTGGGAATTTGGTGTATATGTAAGAGATTGTTAATTTATTTTCTTTATTCTTGGTTTCCTGTACTTTTTTTCCTGTAGATGCTGAAATTGCTTTGCCAGTTTGGTATCACTGGGATTTTTGAAAGGAAGTGATCTTGTTATTCCGTAGCTTTAGGCATCCACTGTGCTGCTTAATTGGGTGACTGGGATCTTATTTATTACTATTATCTTATTATATTTATTATTTATGTTATTTTTCACTAGATTTTTGTTTACTGCAGTAAAACCCCTTTTCTTCCATATTTCTAATATCTTTTGGGAACTTGGTGAGTGAAGAAGAGTATATGGAAAAAATAATCAGAAAATTTCACATTTGTTTTTTTTAAAAGCTGGACATGAGTAATGTTTCAGGTGAAACTTTGCACATGAAAGTTACTTGAAAAGGGACTTACTCATTGCACTCACTTAGGAGACCAAAGAACTTTGTCTCTAGAATCCTGGCATGGTTACTGCTGTTGACATCAAGAGTATAATTCATAGGTATTATAAGGCCTGGCATAAATGTCCAATCTAAGTTTTCCTTAAATAAAAGGTAAACTTAATGTTCATTTTATTTTAACAATTAAATCCCTTAGGAAACTTCAGGCTCATTACTGAATTTTAAGTCCTTTTTATTGGTAACAAAAACCCAAAGCTTAAAAAAATATTTTAACTTAATTCTTTTCAGTTTGATGAGCAAAGTGAAAACATACCAGAGAGTTACGATAGATTACTGGTCTGAGAAGCCCTGTGCCAGTTGTGAAACAGCAGCAGGAACCAAAGCTACAGCTTTGCTGTTCCTGTGACGCCTTTTTTTTTTTAAAAAAAAACCCTTCATTTATGAGCTCATCATGACAGGAACTTGTTATCCATGTGTTAATCTTCTGAAGAAGTAGTGTTTACATAGCTAAGATGTTTCATAGTTTAGGCAAACGATGCTAAGGACCCTTTGGCAGCTATATTTTGGGCTAGGACAACTTTTCACAGTTTGTGTTTGAAGTGACTAAAGCTGTTTAGCTTTTGTGGGCAGATCCTTTAACCCACACACAGTTCTGCCCAGCTAACAACTACACGAACTAAAACTTTCCTCTGACAATAAAATTCTTTTGTCTAATGGAAGCAAACCAAAACCATTTATAAATAAACTGAATGTAACCAAAGTCTTGAATATTCCATACATTAGTCCATACAATGGACCATAAACTGTAGAGAAAATTAACAAACATCACTCCGCTGATGCTGTTGCATAGTTACAAGGAATGTTCTGCTTGTAACCCATTTTGCTGGTACTCAGAAAGCCAGCTCACAGCTCAGTTAGATGATCAGGATAAGAGTCTGCCTGGATGATCTCCTCAACATAATAATGGAACAACTTAAGTAATGGTGAGAGTGGGGGCTTGTATCCCTTGGGATTCTTTTGAGAATGAAATGGGCCTTGCTTTTTGCCCTTGAATAGAGTTTCAGTAATGAACACTAATCTTCAGTAACTGAGTGCCTGCATAGAGGAAGCATTGGAAGATAACAGGGTCCATGGCTGAAGCAGATGGAACCTTTTGAAACACCAGTTGAGACAATGTGGGAGCCGAGGGTAACACTGCTTTCTCAGGCCCAGAAAGGAGGAAAGCACTCTTCTTTTGCCTCTGCAGAAGAGGGAGTATTGTGTTCTCTGTCACATGCCTCTCAGTCTCCACTCGAACTCCCCAAAGGACTGCTCAGAAGCTTTGGTTTATTTAATACAGAAGGACCTTTCTTTTTCTTCGCCAATAATGTTTTGATCTTAGCTGGGATTGAGAAGTGCTTCATTCATTATGACCGCTTGGCAGTGACATAAAGACATCCAGTGTTTAGCAGGTCTTCTGAATGTACATTGCTCTGAAAGAGAGCTGAACTTCTTCATGTATAAACATCTATCTTAGCTCCATAATGCCTGGACAGCTGGAAAACATGCAGTGTATTGTGAGTGTGCTCAAAGCTTCGCCCCTTAATGTATCTCTTCACAAAACTAAAAATATTCCACTTCTTGAGGGTAGAATTTGCTTTTCTATGACTGTGACTCTTGAAGGGCTCTGCTGTGTGTGTTCCACAAGCCTGGATCTCGTGCTGTCTTGTTCTGTCATTTCTGTTTGGGATGGCACGGAACAGTGAGGAACGTGTCTCCCGTGGTTCCCAGCTTAGGGCTCAGTGGAGGTGGCTGCTTTTCACAAGGTCCAGAAGTCTGTTTGGCCTCAAGTAGATCAGCTTATAGGCTGAGCAGAAAAATAAAAAACATGATGAAGTGTGTGGTGTTTTTAGATGTGTAGAGACAGAGTGGTTTGGTTTGCTTTTGTCAGTCCAGGCAGTAGCGTGTCTGTGCGTTATGATGGGATCACCTTGCAGTCATTTGTAGAAACAGGTATCAAGTAGCTCCAATAATATTATCATTAGTATATTACCATTTCTGGAAACCTTTGTCTATCTTTGTTCAGGGCTTGTTGGAGGTTAAAAGACATCATCTCAGCAAGGGACATTAAATAGCTGTGTCACCTCGTGAGAAGC
The DNA here is from genome assembly GCA_013399075.1 of Chloroceryle aenea. Classification (NCBI taxonomy): domain Eukaryota; kingdom Metazoa; phylum Chordata; class Aves; order Coraciiformes; family Cerylidae; genus Chloroceryle; species Chloroceryle aenea. Next base: position 135,783 of record VWZY01009357.1, read on the forward strand.
TGCAGTTGTTCCTCGTTGCTGAGCGGTGCATCCTGTCATCCTGTCAACACGTGTTGCCTATTTCTTTCTGTGCTGCTGATACCAGCAGCTCTCAAATGACCTAAACATCAGGGACTTCCTTTGAGCCTCTTACCCTGACAGGAGTACAAAAGAGAGTATTGCAAATGTCCTCCCTGGCGCTTAAGAGCACGTATGTATCAGGCTAGCCATTTGTGATTTATAAATGAGTGAAAATACTTAATTTGTCACACTTCTTCCAAGGCTACATTTCACGTGAAAGGAATTGTAGATCTAACCCAAGAGAGTAAATATGATACAGTATTGCTGCTGAGAGAATTAAGTGGAATTACCTGGAGGTTGCCTGTTCAAGTACCTGTATGGAGCACTGCTCTCTGCTTCCTGGCAAGGACATGCACCTCTGAGGGGCTCCACACTGAGGTCCTTGACCTGTGGTTGAAGAGGTGAATTTTCAGCATGCTTGCTGGGCTGGACTTCTCAGACAGCTTGGGTTTAATTACTAGAACACGCTGGGCAACTTTGAGCACATAAGGCAGAGTATACTGACAGTCTAGGTAACTTTTGATACTGAGGTACTTGATCAGCTTATGCAGCAACTGAGCAGTGGTTCACAGAGCACTACCTGAGGAGAGTGCCTTAAAAAAGGACATGAGTGCTTTGGGTGCTTAAAGTCTGCTGACTTTGGATGTTTGGCTAAAGCTTCCCTGCTATTTTCCAGCTTTCTTAAGCCATACTAACACCCACTTCGTAAAACACTCCAAGGTTTTCCTCTTCCTGCCTTGCATTCTTGGTGTGATACTTTGTTTCGGAAAGATGGGGAATCAAGTGGCATTTCCTTGTATTTGCAAGTTCTAAAATAGTAGGTGTTTCCTTGGAAGAAATGATGTTAGGGTGTTTGACAGAAATTGGTAAATCTCATGACCTTTGATTAAATCCTGCAGCTGTATGAGAATATAGACAAAGACAACTTTGAAGACAGATTCAGAAGCCAGGAATTTAGAAACCAATTTCAACATTTCAGCCTACACAGATTACTAAATAAAGGATTTCAACAACTGTAGGCAATGTTTTTGTTTGTAAAAGTGGGTGCTTAGTACAGTCAGATGATGAATTAAGGACAGCCGGAATATATCAGAATATACTTTCCCACACATCCAGTGCGATTGAGCATTAATACATTTTCATCCCTTTGTAATTATTTTCTCTTTGCAGCTATTTCCAGATTGTTACCATCTGTAATTGTGACACTTTTACAAGAAAATTGATTTAGTCAATTCAGTTTGTGATTTTTATTATTGTTGTCATTGCTTCAAATCCAGAACCTTCTAACTTGGCTTGAACGCTTCAAACCTTTTTTTTATATTGTGTAACCACTAACTAGCTTATTTTTAGTCAGAAACCTGCCTTTTTTGTTTCTTTCCTTGCTCTTAAAACTTTACATAGGGTTAGACACCCGCTAACAGATGATGGTCAAGTGCTCTGGTGAGATTCCAGTAGAAAGGAGACGTTTTTGCAAGCTAAAGAGACTGTGGACTAAGGAGGCAGCCAGTTAATAGCTGGTTTTGAAAGATGGGCACTGGACAATGGGAGAAACAGCTTTATTGTAAACATGAATTGTGTGAATGAGACAGGCTTCAGGGCTGACTAAATTGAATTCTTTCAGGACAAAGGTAGCTTGAGAAAGTGTGTCCTTTGAGAATCTGGTCACGTGGTGCCAGTTACCTCCTGCGAGATGCTGAAGTGTGTTGCTCCCATTGAAGTCAAGGGAATTGAAGTCCATTAGCACATTCTGGAGCTCTTGATAGAAATTATCGTAGGTTTAATGAGACAGAAAGTACAGGAATGATTTGTGTGCGTGTGTGTGTTTGAAACAACCCAAAACACACCATTTGAAATGGATCCATCTCCAATCAACTTTTCTATGCTGTGTTTTCAGTGAAAACTAAAAACAATTTTGGAGTAATTTTCAAAATAACTTTTGAAAATGCCAATTCACAGAAAGCAGCAGGGGTTACATTCTTGTTTAGTGAAGGCTAAGAAACGAGTGCTTCTGGTAAAATAAAAACGCCAGTGATTTTGAAAATGGCTTCAAAGTGATGTGAACATTTGAAATAAAGTAATGGGGAAGCATTTCTTTGGAAAGATGAAAAAAAGAATTGGTGGCAATTTTCCACTAGTGCTGTTTTAGTGACAAAAATGTGGCGGGGATGATATTAAAGGTAAATGTGTACTGCCTGTGTGGGGAGGGAAAAACTTCTCCATCACACAGAGCTGAATTGTGTGGTTGCTTTGCTGCTGATGCGTGTAGCATAATACCTTTGGAGATAAATATCTGTGTACCTGGGGACGTGGATCTAGCTGCCTGTTGTCCAGTTGTTTTCCAAGCCTGTGTGAGCCAGTATCCCGAGTATGTAGCTCATGTACATTGTAGTGAGCCCCAGGCTTTTGTAGACATCTAGATTTGGCCTGGACCAAGATGCTTGTGGCTTTGCCGTGTCCCATGAGAGCTTTCCTGTGCGAGCTGGTGTCTGCTGGAGGAGATGATGGTTCATTGACCCTTATTCTAGCAGTGAGGTTTGAACACCAGGAGAATTTCAGCACATGAAACCAGCAGTCTGATGGGTAAAGCAAAGCAAGACATCTTCTTACAGGAAGATATGCCATAGGAGATGTCATCTGCTGTGATAGAGAGGTGATGTATTTTATGTATTGTTCATCCTTGTACTAAACTGGCTTCCTGCTGGAACTGTGTGTTACTTTATGACTCTATGAAAAGTAGTGATTTTAGTGGCAGGTGAGCCTTAAATGCATATGTTCAGATCAGACCTTACATTTGTAGTGATTGCACATGTGAAACATAAGAGCAAACAGTGAATTTATTTACAGAGGAAAAACGTGTGGGGTTTTCAGCAGCTTCAGGGATGAAGCAACTGCTGTAGGTTAAGACTGGCTGATAACATGACTGTACAGATGTTCTGGTGAAAGAAAAAAAAAAAAGGAAAGAAAGAAGCAGCTCAGGAGATAATCTATATGAAAATGGAGAAGAGATGAGGGGATAGCTCTTCAGCTGCCACGAATCGGCATATGTCTGGCAAAATGGGTAGGGTTCCTGTAAAACTTAGTGGAAGTTGTTTTCTTGTGAACTTCAGTGAGAAGGAAGATCAGCCCCAAGATCAGGCAATTAACACTGGCACCAAAAATGATTTGAATGATGAGCCTTCCTGTAAGTGATGAATGCAGAATGGCTTGCTAATGATTAATGCGTATTTTTTATTAATAAATCATATTAATTGTTCTCTTCCTCTTTGCCTTTGCATTTTTTTTCCTCTCTCTCTGTATAAAAAGCACTCCCTATGGGTCCAAAACCAAAAAGATGTCTAAGAAGAGATGATTATGCTTGGGTCCAGACAATGTTAAAGGAGATTTAGACCAAAATTTTATATTCCTTGTAAAACTACCAATCTGAATTAGGTAGATGTCTGCGAATATTGTCATGATTTACTAAAAGCTGGCTGATTCCAACTACAGTTTTCTAACGTGTGGCTTTCATAAATTTGTACCGTTACCTGACATTGCATTATTTACAGCTGTTAACTGCTACAGATGTGACCCCTCTATCCCAAGGGGGCGGAGATATGGAGATAAATATGAAAAACTCAACTTTAAATAAAATAAATAAAATTATTTATAAGATAAGAACATTACACAGATTTTATTCTGAAACTGTAAAAAGATACAGGGTAGCAGAAGAAGCTAGGCTAAAATGAGAAGAGGCACTTCGGAGCACTTAGGAGCAGATAATGTACATAACATGATTTAAACCACCGTGCGTTTTGGAGCCAGAGGAGAGTAAGAAGAGACTTGAAAAAAAAGTCTGAAGATTTAATCTATTCATTCAAGCCCTGAATCAGGGAAATACTTTAGCATGTCCTTGTCCCCTAACTTTTCAGATTTGCACGTGAGAAAACCCTTGACACAAGCCTTTCTTTTGGAAGGTAGGCATCTGCTGAGCACTCTTCTGAAACTCCAAAAGGCACAAGGGACACCCCTTAGGGAAAGAGGAGGGTAAGGTAATTGCGGTGTTAGCCTGCAGTGACCTCAGATTTGTTTCTCAGTTTGTCAGCTTCCTGAGGGAAGTTTTGCAAAGTGATTACACTCTTTGTTCTGTGTACATAAGAGTCCCTGAAAAGCCCTGCCCTCTTCCCTCAAGTATTTTGAGGACGATTGTTGGGCACCAGGCACTTACTTTTGGTCCTTGAAAATTATTTCCCTTTATTATCTACTGTGAAAACACCCAAAAGACAATTTCTACACCTGGTTTTCATCAGAAAACATTCCAGGGTACTGTGAAATATGCAGAGTCCTGGAAGCTGTTCTGCATGTGAAATTTGACAAGTTATTAAAAACTGCTTCCCTGAATAGGATGGTGCAGGAATAAGTCTTCAGTCCACTTCAAACATTTTCAGCTGCTTGTTTTTAGTTTAGCACAACTCCCTTTAATAGTCCTCCCCAACCACCCCCGAGTTTTAGACAACGTTGAACGAATTTTCTAAGATGCAATACTAAGAAAAGCAGACAGAAGCAGATTAGAATGGTCTGATTTGGAACATACATTCACTGATTTTTTTTTTTTACTTTTTTTATGGAAGGAAAGTGGTTTAGTGCAACGAAGTCCAGGCCAGGTTTGGGGGGGAAGGGGGAGGGCCAGTGGGTTTGCCATCTCCAGCGATCCTGTGAATTCTGAAACAATTTAGAAAGCTTTTTAAGGAGGTACTTAATGGTAAACCAGATGAAAATAAGCCAACTGGCCATTTTCTAGGCATCTGGCTTATTAAAGGAAGACCCAGATTTGGAGTTTCAAGAGGAAAAACATCAAAGGGTGTTAAGAATTCAGTGGAGAAAATATCTGAATCATTTGCTCTGTGTCTTTTAAAGTCTTATTTCACACCAGGAGTTTCCCATTCAAGGTCTGATGACACTTAATTCTGATTAATCTTTGTCATTTGAGGAGATAACTGGAGGTGACAAAAATACATCCTTAGAAGAGTAAAGCCCTATTTTATTGATAGTGATGAAGTGTTACTGGATGTAGTAATTTAAATATTTCACTACTGTCTTTTCCATGACACCATCTCTTGATAACCTGTTAACTAGCAAAACTACCTTACTGAAGGTAGTACTCAGGATGGTCTTGTGCATGAAGCAAAGTGCCTGATGATGTCTTGAGGCTGATGGAGAGTAGTGGGCCATGTGTTTGTAATGATAATTATGTCCTTAGCAAATTTATGACTTTGACCCTGTGGTGAAGATCACTTTATTATCCAGAAGAAGGAGCAATATAGAATCTATAAATATTTTTTTTTAAATCTTATTCTTTTTCCTTGTTAGCTCTAGAGTAAAACTTCAAGTTTTTTGAATTACTATAACCTACATCTAATTAATTTGCACATTTTAATTTTTTTTCTACTACCAAAATAGTCATTATTTTAAATGTGTTCTAGGAAAGAGATCAGCACCCTGAATAATTTCTTGAAAATAAATTATACAATACACAACCTACTTTCTGTGGGTTTGTAAGACTGTTATCACTGTCTGTGTTTGTTTTAAGCATTAGGTGCATCTATTTTGGTCTATGGATTATTCATGACAGGTTCATTTCAGCTAGACAATGCTTGTGATATATAATGGATTATCCAGTTCATATGTTTGGGTTTCTTTTCCCTGTTTCTTTTTTGGGTAACTGAAGGTGGTGGTGTTTGTTTTTTTTTTGAAGAAAGGAATAATGGTTAAAATTTGTGAAATCATCTTGAGGCAAAATAGTATTTTGCAAATGACCTGGCAATTATCTGCCTACAATGAATAAGACGATTCGGTGACTAATATCAGAGCTCACTCATTTCATGACTTAATTCTGAATGAGTTCAGTGTTTGACCAGCTCTACTGATTTTATCCAACTAGTATGGGATGCAGGCTGATTCCCTTTCCTTCCTCACTGTGGCTATGTGTTGGTCTGACTCCACCAACGCTGACAGAATTCTAATTCCCGTGCAGAGATGTAAATGATGAGAGACATGCTCTCTGCATGCAACTGTCAAACAAATGTGATCAGACTCTGTACTGGGTATTGTGTTTATGCTGCTCTAGAGCAGTAGTGACAGTTGAGACTGGCTCACATCTTGCCCTAATATCACAATGGTATCTCAGAGCTCGATTACGTAGAATGGTTTGCATGCGATGTTAATTTAAAAGAACAAATATCCCAAATGTTTTTGGTTTATTAGGTACTACTGCTTACTGACTAGACTGGTGATGTGGCACATGCATGACCCACTAGATTCTGTTTGAATCGCCAGCTAACACTTGAGATTTGGAAGAATTTGAAGTTGTCTACTTTCTTGCCAATTACTCCATGAGACTGAGATTTGAGAGAGAGCTTGACAAGAAAAATGTAAGCAGTGGTTATATGAGAAGTGCCTGTCATGAAAAATCTTAAAGATTTTGGCTCGGTGGTCAGAAAACAAACCCATTTCCTGTAAGTTTAGCAACTCTGTCATGAATTATCTCAGTTTGTTTAACACAGTTTTCAAAGGTGTGTTTTTTGTTAATACTGTGCTACAAAAAACCACTGTAAGTGCTACAATTTTCCTGACAGCTTGGATAAGAAGTGATGAACACAGTGAATAAGCTCCATCAAATAGGGCCAGGAATGATATCTGTTCTAGTAATGTCAGCTCATCTTAATAGTGCATTATCTGGTGCCATACCTTTACCATATTTTATAGCTTTCTTTCCCTCTCCCCCTCTATTCTCTGTAACCATTCCCCCAAATAAATATTTTAAAAAGTCATCACATTTCTGTATTTCCACTGGTAAAATCCAAAGGAATAACAGGACTCTTGAGGTATGAGGTATCTCTCTCCTTTCTCTCCTCTCTCTCCTTTCTCTCTCCCTCTCTCTCTCTCTCCTTTCTCCTTCCTTTCTTAATTTTATTTTATTCATTAGTTTCTGGCAAGTGACTTGTTTTCCAGTGAAAGCTGTTGCCTTTACTGTAAATGACCATTCAGAACTTTGAGCACAGCAAGAATAATGTTTCTGTTTGGCTAGAAGACGTGAGCTTAGGGATAATCTCCTACCTCCTCTTGTACAAAGAGATCTGTTAATGAGCCAGCACATTACTCAGATGCTGGCAGCAGAGAGCCTGTGTTTTAGAATGAGAGCTAACTTAAAAAATATCCATCAACTTGATAATATGTCAGATGACTGTACCTTCCTGCAAATAAAAGTCCAATTTGCTAGGTACTGAAGACTTAGTTCTTTTAACATAGACTGTTCTGAAGTTTCAATAGCCATCATTTTATTCTTAAACACAAAGAGAAAAGCTATTGCAGGTTCCCTGTGTTAGTGGCAAATTTCCTATTGGTAGGGAGGAAAATCTTGGTTTTGTTCTATCCTTCATGAACTGAAATAGAATTATTTTATCTACCATATGAACTAAGTCTGGAGGTCTGGATATTAGCAGAATCAAGTATGAACTCAGCCTAGCTTCACTGCTTATTTTCTTGTGTGTGTGGGGAAGGGGATGTGATACAAAATGAAAGAAGCTTTCCAGATCCTCCTAGCTCTGAGCTAATTTCACTTTCTAGTTTTCATGTGCTGATGCTGAGCTGTTCTGAGGTCTCTGTCAGTGCAGGGAGCTATTTAAATAAATTTATCTCTTTGTTTAGGCAAGTCACAGAGCAGCAGTAGCTTGTACAGGTTGGTATATATTTCAGAAGGAGGCTCTATTTGATTCATATCCACAGTTGCACAAGGAACATTTTCTTTTTGTCAGGAGCCACATTAAGGGCAGAAGAGTCATGAAGGGATCCTTGTGGAGGGAGATGGTCTGTAGCCATCATTCATCTGCTCCCATTCTGAGTATGACCATGCATTTAGCTTGTGGAGTTGTGCAGGAGATGTACTGTGAAAATGACTCAAGTAAATTCTCATTTTCAGATGAGGTACTGAATGAGACAGGACTCTCATTAAGGTGATCCAGGCAAGATTGAAAGAAACAGTCCCAGAAATCATGAAGTTGTTTCACTGTTAATGGCAGGTTGTGCAGCTTTTCCTCCATAGGCTACCCTACCCCATCACCTCTTATTAGGAAGATGAAGACAGAAATGCTTTTGTAACTGAAAAGAAAGTTCCTCTTCCCCTGCCTCTGCGCTGTAGGTACCGTGACTGTATAGCAGAGGTTCTGCCACCCCGGGAAGAGATTCAATATATGTGTTAGCTCCAGAGAGAGTCCAGACTTCCACTGACAACTCAAATGGATCCTCTGGTTGGAGAACTTCACAACCCAGCTGAAACAGTCTTCTTTTGTCTGTGATGAAGTCCTGTTCTCTTTGAATAGGTCTGTTCTCTGACCGCTACAAAGCCATTGCTGTTTTGGCATCTTTCCTGATGTTTTTATGGTACTCGTTTTAATGTACTGCATATTTTTCATTTTGGGACAGTGCTCAAAAATTTCCCCATAAATGCCACTTCAGCTGGGTGAATGCTGCTTTTTATCACCACACTGCTAAAGGCATTTCTGTTGTTTTCCCAGACTAATGCTTTGGTTTGTGGATGCTGAAACCAATTTCAACACAGTCACAATGGGTTAATGTTGTCTTGCTTGTTTGTGTAGCAATTGCAGCCCTGAGATGACCTGCAGACAACAGAAAGCAGCCATTTTTAAGAGATACACATGAAGACCTGCACACATTTGTTGAGAGGAAAATTTTGGGGACAGAGGGAGGCAAGACAGGAATGAGAAAACCCTCTGGATATCATCTGATGAAATACAATGGAAGAGGAGAAATGCTGACCTGCCCCTTTCACGCCCTACACCATTTTTCAATGTGAAGCTTCTTGGTTTATGGGAAAAGCCTCTTTGTTTCAAGGTGCCTAGATGAGGGGTGCACAGCCTTCAGTGGACTGGCTGGGGTAGGCAGCCCAGGAGGGGTTGGTAGGAAAGGAGGCAGTGCACACCCATGTTGTCCTGTGAGCAGGGTAGCACTGAACCATCACACAGGGCCATTGCTATTTCTGCTCTTCCAGGTGGAAATTAAATGACAACAGCCCCCTCTTTGGTCCTTTTAATTTCATCACCTTTCTGGATTAGATGCACTGAGCAGTGGGGGAAAGGCGACAGCGTTGTCTCCTCTGACTCACCTCAGTTAGATGTTTTTATGGGGAGCACAGGAGGATCAATCCCCTCGCTTCACTGTGGGAGCCTGTCAGTGACATTAGTCCAGTGAGATTAGGAACAGCAAGACTGGTCCCTGACAGTTTTAGTCCATGTTGAGGTTGTCTCCAACCCTGGGGGCTGTTGAGATTTTCTTTACAAGCTTCTGTATAAAAAGCCTCACCACAAAAATTCCTCTTTGTTTTTTAAACTAGCTTGAGCAGATATTTTAATTAAAAACTACCAGTGGCAGTACATAGCAGGGCGCTGGAAGCCCTTTCTCTGTGGCAGTTTCTGAGCACAAATGCTTCTGTGTGGTTGTGGTCACATGTTTGATTGACTTGGTTCCCAAGCTGATGTTCACAGTACTGTATTCATCTTGTTCAGATGACTGTGACATGCTGCCTGAATGCACTGTTGCTGACAGTGAATGTGAGGAGAACCAGACAGTTGACAGCATCTCCATTTTTCAGAGCTGATGTAGGATGATCTGTCACATGATGCTAGGCCACAGCCTGTCATTTATACAGCTACAGCTGTAATGTGGGTAAGATGAGCAGAAATGACAGAGAAGTGACAAGGGGGCGGAGGAGGGAGGATGGGGGGTTGAAATTATTTAGTCCCATCCCTCACAAACTTGCACAAGCATTATTTTATTTGAATGAATGCTGTATTGATTTCAGATACAGATTTGAGATCTACCTGTTATTGCTGTGGGTTGGAACAGCACTGGCAGCCCAGCCATGCCTGCTGTTCAGGGTAATGTGTCTGCCCAGGGTGGGGGTCAGAGATCCTCTGAGCTGATTCTGTGCTCTGTCCATCATGGCTATTAGGGAAGCCTTTCTCCTCGTTGCTTGGAGTGCACAAGGAATGGCAGTGAGAACCTTGGGACATTCAAAAAGTTACCTTATCTTCAGCTAAATAACCATGCTCTCAAGAACAACCATACTCTCAAGCTGGGAGTGGTAACAACCTTGTATATTTTGTAGGAGGTGCAGAGGAAAGAGACCCCTAAGGATGTATTCAATGCTGCCATTCAGCACCTAGAATGGATTAAGTAACCTTTTCTGGCAGGTGATTGAAGCCACCCTTCCAGGTCAGACAGCCTGTGCTCTCTATACAGTTACTAGGGACACAAGCATGGGGAACAAGTAACTCTGTGTATACAGCTCTTTTGCCTTGATTTTCCCCTGTGCATCGACTAATGCTGTTCCTTTGGGTTGTCTTCCCTGTAATTTGGGTTCTTGTAGCACTGGACTGTTGAGAGCTGTGTAAGGGAAATGCAGCTGCATCCTAAGGGCAGTATTCAGAAATGCATCTTCCCCGTGCTGCCTACCTGTTCCCAAATGACCCCAACATAGGAAGCTGAAGATGGTGGTAGAGGGGTGAGGCATGAACTGTGCTGTCCTGGTCTTTGCACTAGGAGTTGTGAGCCTGTGTTACGAGTCCCACTTTCCTCTGTACTTCAGTTTTTCTCTGTGCCATGCATAATAAATTGCTGATGGCCTGGACATGCAGGGAGCATGATGTGCACTGGCTTCCATACTGGGGTCTTAGGTGAGAAGCAGTATAAAGCTTGTTTCATTCCTTTCATTCTCTGTTCACCTTCTCACAAGTGAAGGGAAAGTCAGTGCCACTCAGCTTACTCCTCTCTGGTAACGAGGGTCACACCCAGCTTGCACAGGGGTGTGAGTGAGGAACATTGTTCTTGTGCATCCTTAAAGTCTTGCTTTACTCTGTAGATTGTATTAACCTGGGTTAACAAGAAAGCCCCATGATGTGTGTGGTACTTCTGTGACAAATGTTGTATTTTTCTTAGTATCATAGACTTCTGTTGAGATGGCTGGGGCAACACACTTGACAATGATGAATTATTTACAGCAGACCAACAACCATTTATCCTGTGGTACCATCTGCCATAAAGATCCCATTTTGTCTTAGCAGTTTCCTCCCTTTGTTATTCTTTTAAACAATATTTGAAGATGTGGAAGCAGTGAGGAATGGATAACCACCTCTGGGCCATGGTTTCAGTGGTATGTTCAGATGCTCCTGGACAACAGTGTTAAAGGTTAAATGCTCTTGGCATTTGATGGGAAAAACTCTAACAAAGGTGAAGTGAATGATGCAAGCCTAGCATGAGCTTTAACTGTTTAGGATGTTTCCCATGTGCATCCTTTGCTGGTCTCCTTGGTATAAGGGTCATGTTGTGGGCAAGGAGGAGGTGTGACTAGAGCAGAACTGGCAGATGGTCCCTTGAAGGTCGTTTCTTGTTGCTATCTCCTGTAGTGATGCCATATGCTATGCAGGGGGATGTTTCCTTCCTCTTCATGGAGTGTAAACTCATCAAAACAGTAAGTGCAGCATGCCATAAACTCTCAGCTCTTGAAGTTTCTGAGGAGATCTGTGGCTTTAAGACTTTTTAAAAAAATATATTGTCAAAGAGTATATGGAATAAGTATGTTGGAAAAGAAATTTTAAAACATCTGTCCGTGATGAATGTGGAGTTTTTCTCTTCAGTGATTTAACTTTTTCCTCCTGGAATTCTCTTTCTGCCTATGAGATTTTTTTATTATTATTTCTTTTTGTTCTCCCCTGAGATCTTTCCTTGTAACTTGTGAATGTCCAGAGCACGAGCAGTGCCACATAAGAGATTTGGGGGAACTGAATGCCACTGCTGCTTCTGGAAGCACAGTTGCTCCTCTTAGCTCTTGGTAATGGCAAATATATCCAACAGAAAACACCTGAACCAAATGCCCACAACAGCCAGGGGGTACGCAGTGTATCGGACAGAAGAAGCTGGCCCTGTCTTAAACTCAGTGATTCTGAGCTGCCTGTGCAAATTTTACTTCATGTCAAGGGGAGTCTTTTTCATACAGAGTCCTGTGGTGAAAGCACAAGAAATCCATTGAAACCATTGCTGATCTGTGGAATACATAATCTTTAGGAAGTGTTTTGTATGTTTGGGTTGGTTTTTTTTTTTTGTTTTGGGTTTTGGGGTTTGTTTTTTTTTTTTTTTTTTGTTGGGGGTTTTTTGTTTGTTTGTTTTGTCATTGCTTTTATTTTAATTTTAGTTGTTGTTGTTTTGTAGTTGTTTGTTTTTCTTTTCTTTTTTTTTTGTATTTTTGTTTCTCTTTTTGTTAATTGTGATTAATAACATTAAAAGAAGATTGTTATCCTGAAAGAATGAACGGGAGCATCTGTGAGTTGTTAGAGGTACAAAACTTGGTGTACTTTTTCAAGCACATTTGTTACTAAAGTAAAAGGAACCAATGAGTAAAGCAGTGAAGATGAGCAGGATGTATTTACCCATTCAGAATCACTTGAGCCCTTTTAGAAAGGGCTCGGCTGCCCTATCTTTATACCATCTTATGGCACTGTCAGTGGTGTTTGATAGCCCACGCTCATCTGTGCTGGCTATGACCTGGTTGGCCCAGACAATAACTATAACTATGAGCTTTACAACTCTTTTATGAAGTGGTTTAATCCACTTTCCTGGGGCTAAGGTAAAAATCCAAAAGTTTCTCGTAGCAAGGCTCTAAGTGGTGTAAGTTTTCTTTGTTTCACTCTTTTGCTCTTTAGGTTTCATTGACTTTTCTCTGTCAGCCTGTTTACAACTTGCTGTTAAAGCCATTCACTGAACACAGTATTTCATGGGCTGTATAGCCAATAGGTGGGTTTGAGATTGCAAGGACTGCACACGAAGTTAACAAATCAGCTTTTAAGACAGTGACATTTGGTACTATGGTTTAAGGTTCTAATATTTACCTGCGGGTTGTAAGTGAATGCTGACCTTGTATACAGTTATACAACTTTTCTTAACACTAGATAATTATAATTAACTTATTCTTTTGTGTAAATACTGACCTAGTGATGGATATGATGATATTAGGTGTAGATAGGGTGCTCAGAGACGTGGTTTAGCAGTGGACTTGGTAGAGTTAGGTTAATGGTTGAACTAGATGATCTTATGAGGTCTTTTCCAACCTAAACAATTCTGTGATTTTTGTATCATTTTGCCTGATTACTAACAGCTAACCTTTTTAAATATCTAAGCTCTCGGGACAGAGGGTGGTGGTTGTGTATTTAAACTACATAGCTTATGTTGCTGAGTTGACCCTTTCCTTATCAGCCTTTCCTTGTTTGTATGCTAAAAAGCATATCCAATGTTCATGCAGCTTCATTGGTCACTTTTGCCTGTGTAGCAGGGCAATGCTTTTGTACTTTGATAAGATCAGACATGTAGAAACACAAAGATTAAAAGAAAACAATGGTTAAATTAAGTTTTGCTTGTTTTCTTTAACCTTGAAAGGTGATTATAAAGCAGATTCACATAGATGCAGTGGGCAAAAACATAGAAAGTGTGGAAATTTAGAAATCACAGTCTGACATGTTTATTTAATTTTCCCACGCTAGAATAGCAATTTGAAGGGCTGATGTGCTGGCATTCCTGACTACTGCAAGTGCTATTTTACTTCCTACATGAGGGAAGAAGAGGAGGGTATTAGAGCCAGTGTGCATCAGCCTGATCACTGGCTTTCTCGGGCTCCAGCACTCCTCCCATAGACAGACATTTTGGAAAGGAAGCAAGTTCTGAAAGAGGGGGTGGGGGGAAAAAAGGTCATCAGAACATTTTTGCAGGAAGCAAGACGAGATTGGTGAGTTAATGCTGCCATCATACTGGTTAGATTTCAGGAAGCAAACTAAACTAGCTTACACGTGCAGTAGACTCAGCACCATAGCGCTGGATTCGTGCAGTGTGCCCGGTGGGTTGGTTCATTTAGCACTGGCAAAAAGCCAAATGCACACCTTAAAATGCCCTTTTCCAGTTTCTCCTAACCCAGGTGAGCTTTTTCCTTGTCAGTTGTGAATGTGGATAGTGAATGGTTTGCATATTGAGCTGCTGATGTTAGGTGTGAGTTGAATTCAGTTTAATTACTATTTTGTGGGGGCTGATGCAGGGCTCTATTACTCTGTTGCACTGATTTTTCAAGTGGTACTGGATGTAGAAGTCAGAGGAAGAATTGGGAAGATTATGTCAAAATAACAGCTTAATTAATCTCCTATTATGTACCAACCTTGCCTCATCCCACAGGACGCACAAGGAATTTGCAGAGCTGGTGTAAGAGCAGTGTCAACAGGGATCACACATGTGATGAGTGCTTCTACGATAGGCTGTGGCACTGGGGCAATGTCACACGTCACTAGTGCACAATAGTAGAAACTAATTTAGTTAACAGGGTCAGCAGAAAGATTTATTTTTTTTTTAAATTATTATTATTTATTTTTTTTCCCTCAGGTGACAGATCTTACCTGGGTTGGTATTTGGGTAGCACACTGGAGTTGATGTGTTAATTTCTGGAGCAAAAATTACTACTGGATATTCCAATTTCATTGGCCAGACCTTTGATAACTCATCTAAAAAGCGAGTCTTTGTCAGTACAGCATTTACTTCTGACTTGGCTTACTTTGTGGTGGTTTTGAGGGGAAAAATTATCTTTCTGTGAAGAAAATATGATATGGCCTGGCCTTCCTCTGTTTAAGGAACAGGGTTGTAGCCATAGTTTAGGATATGTTGCTTGAGCTTTCCTTAGGTTTCAGAAATTTTGTTATTTGTTGGAAACAACTGGCTGTGTTTAATTTGGCTGAGAATGTTGTAAGTAGTAGAATTGGCATGTAATAGGCTGGTGGTGGTGAAGGATGTTAGAAAGATGCAGAACACCCAGGTACAAAGGCCTGTGCATAAGACAGGTGCTGAAAGCTGGGGAGATGCAGTTCATCTTCGTCAGAAACGCTGCTTCCCTGGCTGAGCACGTTGGTAGAGCATCTCAATGTGTAAAGGCCACCTGTAGCGCCTGCTCCCCAAGCCCATCTCCCAGTGCTGCCAGCTTCTTCATGAAGTGAAGGTCTTTGTGTTAATGGGAGTGTATGACAATGTAATGTGACTTTTGGAAGCGTTACAGCAAGTTTTGAATGATATATGAAATGAAAAATCCCTGCCTGGTGCAGAGAAAGCATGTACAGCGCTGGATGATACACTGCCAACAGTTTTAACAAGGGGCTCCTTCACAGATTTTCCACCTCAATCAGCAATGCAGTTGACATCCCCAGAGCAAAATCTCTCCTCTACATTTTTTTTTCTTCTCTGTACGAGCAAAGAAAAATTCTTCAGTTTTATGGCTTACCCACTGCCTAAAATACTCATTCAATAATCTTTCTCTGCTTCCAGTTGTGACAGTCTCTCTATAGGCAAGCATCCTCTCCCCATAATTCATTCAGGCTCTTACAGGTATTTTTACTGTAAATTTATTCTCCATACACTGGGTGGGACAGGAAAATCTTGATTGCCTATCTAGTCAGTGATGTTTAACGTTTGCTGGTCAAGTCTGATGCAAAAGTTAGTGAAGATAAGGCCAGGTAAAGAGTGGTCAGCTGGATTAACGTGTCTGTTGCAACAAAGCAGTGTTTATTTTAAATATAGTCACGCCCTTGCTAGTGTATACTGGAATGGAGAATGGATTAAGTCACTTTTTGGAAAACAGTGGCTTGTGGAAGAACTTAGGTGGCATCACAGATAATTTCTTTAACTTAATTTTTAGCTGCTGTACTGTGGTAAAAAAAGAGCTGGTGTGATATATGAAAAAGAAACAGTACTGTTAGTAAGCTTCTCTCTAGGATGATGTGTCCTATTCTGCTCAAGCTGGGCTACAAAACAAACATTAGGATGAGGGATTTAAAGAATTGAGAGTATTTGGCTAATTTAAGAGCAGGCTGAGACCACTCTGAAGAAGATACCTGATAGCAGAGGATTTTCCACCTGGCTGACAGAAGCTAAGTTCAGCTAATTCAAACTTGAGGTAAGAAGCTGCTTTCTGGCTGTGAGGTCTGTTGAACATGAGAGTGGCCCTCTGAGGAGGAAACAGCGAGTGAATTGTGATCATTTCAAGCCTTTTGATAAGCCTGGGCTGGATGACAGTGTCCCTGTGCAGCTAGCCTTGCTTGTCCCTTTCCTTCAGGGAAGAGCATTGCGCTCCAAAGCTTATAGCCAACAGCTCCAAAGTAAGACAATTAACAGACCTGAATGTCACAGCTCAGATTTTCAGTGAGCCATCTGAAGAGGATCAGGGCAGACTTCTTTTCATCTCCTCCCTTGCACAATGAACAAAGATTTCTGTATGCTGCTTCTTTTCGTTGTTCTTAATTGCTTTCCCTGCAGCATTAGAGATTGGCCACAATAGGAGATCTCTTTGTAGGTGGCATAGAGAGTGATTACGGATTGCCTTAGCTGGTTTGGGAGGGAATTTTCCCTGGGTCAGGTTGGCAGGCTCTGTGGATCTTTCACCTCATATAGCATGAGGTGTGGTTCGTCTGCTAGGATCATTTGTGTACATCTCACATGATTAATTCCTTGCCATCGCACGGCTTCCTCAGGTCTTGCCAGCCCTGTGTCTGGGGCAGATAGTTTTCTAAGCACAGAAGTGGTTTTACCTTCAACTGAGGTCTTGGGACATCAACTAGGATGTTTTGATTGAAGTTCATGGTCTCTGCATAGATAGTAGGTGTATCTGGGATCCTTTTTGGCATTGATTTTTAGGGAATGCTATCTATATGCTGTCTGATTGGTTAAGGCTGGGGTGGTTATTTAGGAAAGCAAGCTCATCTGTTCCGAGAAATGGCCTGACTCCCTCAGAGGACTGGTTCTGGCAGCCTGAGAAAAGCTTAATTGCTATCGAGCAGAAGTCCAGCTTGCTTTAGTTTAATTGCTGAGTGCAGTCAACAAATACAGTTCAGACTGTTCATTTCCATGTGTAAAAACATGCAGTTCTATAGATTGATCTCAGCCAGGTGTCTGTACTGTCCGAAAGGATAACCCCTTCAATTAGCTTTCTGTCTCTATGCAGAAACAGCTGGTGGAAAGAGAAGATAACTCACTTAGAGTGGTGCTCTTGTAGTTAAAGTAGCGAGATAGCCAATGAATTCCTGTCCTGCTCTGTGCTGGTGCTCCAGGAGTATCATTTCTACAGTGACTTTTCAGTGTCAGTGAAGTCATTGAGGTATTCTGAGTCTGAATCCATTTTCAAACAAGCATACAATATAGCCTTTAACTCCATCTAATTCAGCAAAATAACAAAGCCCATCTTCAAAATACAGGCTTTGCAGCCTCGGGGGCCCTGTGCTGGATGTGACACAGAACCTGGCCTGCTCTGTCCTGAGGCCAGTATTTGCGAATGATTGCGTGCACGATTTCAGGGTATAATATGCATTTTAAGAACAATTCTGTTTTGCTGGTGCTAGAATTTCACTGTACAGGTACATGCAGGTGTGCAAAGATGAACATGTGCATGAAATGCTAAACTGAAGCTCTGCTATTTATAGAACATGGAGCAGCACAATAGAAACAGACATCACATAAGCAGCAGTGTTTGGAGGTTGTCTTTTCCTTCCTGACCAGAAAAAGAGAGATCTGTATTGTGGATGAAATGGTCTTTGCAGGAATGCTGTGAGCAGTCGAGGTTCACCCTGGGCATATCAGGAGAAACTGTGCCAGTTGCACGTGTCTGCCTTCATCCCGTGAAGCAGGAGACAGCAGCAGTTGTGTGACTTCATTGAAATGCTATCTGTTGTCCTACATCATTCTTCTTTGCACCCCAAACTAAAAACTTTGAAATCAAAATAATTAGAAAATGGGAATACTGTATTTTTAAGCTGAGTTGTCCTTAAAAATTCGAATGAGTCATTTAGATAACATACACAATACCAGCAGCTCCAGGGCACTTGAGAGAATATGTTTCAGCACAGAGACATTTTAAACAAAAATTGTAACATTCTAAATGGAATTAGATGAGCAAAACCGTGTCATACAGAGATGAAATATAAATAAGTGCTTTAGGCCCACTCCATGAAAAATGTATTCACTTTTTTTAAAGCCTTTTTTCTTCTGCAGTGGTTTCATTTCTGTAGAAACCAGTGGTTGGTTGTGAGTTGTTTTTGTTGTTTTTGTTCTTTGTTTTTTTCCTAGTGCATTCTCCTAGAATGTGCTTTTGCCACTCAGTAAGCTCTTCTTTCCACTAAATGTCTGTCTCTGTATTAAGCCCCTAAGGAACTGTACAAGCCAAAGGCAGATGGAAACAATAGGCATTCCGTGTTCAAACGTACAACCTACAGAAAGTTCATTTGTCAAAAGTCTGAGGAACATTTCCAAGGAGGCTGCTTCATAAACAACATCCACATGGGGCAGATCTGACTTGTGCTTCTGCTTTTCATGCACAATATTCCATAAGAATTTAATAGGCTGTTTACTCTTCAATTAATAGTTAAAGCAACATTTACAGAATCTTGTTCCAAATCCCAGTCTCAGTTCTAGTCTCCTTTCCAACCCACCCTACTTCTTAAATCTCTTAATCTTTTACATGCCCCAACTACTTTCCTTGGTTTTGCAGAAGCTTTATCCTAGCCCCTCTATTAAGACCAAAGCACTCTCAGACTTTTTTGAACTCTACTTTTCCTCAGACTTTTTTTTTTTAACTCTATTTTTGTACCTGTTGGAGTTGTGCTCCTTCATTGCTAAGTATGCAAACTCTTGTTTGTTTGTATGCAAACTGTTGTCTACCATAGTGCCCATCTTTGTGATACCAATCATTAAGGCCAGCATAGCAGTGTTGAAAGTTAATCTAACCTTCTGACTCATACCTGGAAGACAAAAGTTACTCTGGTTGGTACTATCTAGCAGACAGCATATTTGATTTTTAATGTTTTAATTACGTGTTTGCCTTCATTCCTTGGCTTTGTAGTAATGAAATATTTGTAATGTGATTAAGATGCTGATTCCGGAAAGTTGTGAAATCACTTTGGCTTCCATGGACTTCAACACCTTCCCTGATCAGACCCCAGATTAGTGGCAAGGAAACAGGGAAGACTTTGTCAATACTTGGATGCTGCATCCGTGATTCCGAGTTTATTCTGGTGTAATCCAGAGCTGAGACCAGCAGAGATGAAGAGCCATCAGCCAGCTACTCACAGATCATCCCTATGTGTGTAGGATATGTGTTCTTATACCAGGGCTCATACATGCACATTCTACCCAAACACTTTCTGAATAGATGGACTGTCAAAACAGGCAGCTGATTCAGAGTGCTCTTGTCATAGACATGGAAGCAACTAGCTTCTGCTTTAGGCCAATTTTAATTTACCTAAGACACACAAATCCTGTTTCTGATGCTTAAAATCCCAGGTAGTAGTTTCGGGTGCCCAGGGAAAATGATTCAATGGTGTCATGAAAAAAAATTGGTCACCCCCAAATGCAAGGTTTGGTTTTATTCTGTAGTTAATCAATGACCACATATCACTCTTTCAAATGATAAAATGTTGCAAGATGACTTGAAGCCAGAGGTGTATTACATACATTTTAGTGCTAGGAAATTATGCATAGGAAAATGGATAACTGATTCTTAGCCTCTGACTGGGTTTCAAAAGCAGCATTTGCAAATAATAGACACAGAAGAGTGAAAACTACTCAGTGACAATTAGCTTCATAATTTCCTCCCAAGTGACATCAAATTTATCTGAACAAGCCAATTCTGGGCTGGCAGGCCTTGGGCAAGTCACCTCCTTGCCTGAGGTGCAGGGATGTGAATGAGCATGTGGTCAATGGCTTGTTGAGAGCTTTGGGTCAGGTTTCTTCAGTGGAAGCACTTGCCTTGGGCTCTAAGGTCACCAGTAAATTTTTGTCTGTTACGGTTGTGGAAGCTGCTAGCATTGCAGGGCTTGACCAGTACAAGCAAAAAAGATACATCCTGATCCTCCTCTTGCAATGTTGGCCAGGAGCACAGGGCAGATGTGGTCTTAAAATGAATCTGAGGCTCCTTGTGACAGCTTCTGAGTGTGTTTATGGCTAACACAGGAGCTTTTCGCCTCCTAGACTTGGCTTCATCTGTAAGATTCTGAGGCTGTCCATGTGTTTCATTGCCCTCTTGTGGTGTGTCCACCAGAGTATACGGCTACTGCTGTTACCAATTGCAGGAGTACGTGCTGCTTGTATGTGAGAAACAGGTTCTGTAGGAAACAGTCAGGCAAATATCTGTCAGGGCCTCACGCTGCAAGAACTGTTGTCGACTGTTGCTTTAGTTTATTATGGAAATTGTAAAACAAAAGCAGTGGGCCAAGGTCTGCTGTCAGTTACCCCATACAAATCCAGAGGCTTCTGTTGGAGTAATATTCATTGCTGGATTTATATCTGTGCAAAGGAGTTGGAAGGTGCCTTGGAGGGACTGGGCAACCTTTAAACTGCTCTACCTTTAATCTATGGTAAAGTTACGAGTTTGCCCTTGCAGCACATGAGCAGCCTCCTAGGAAAAAGAAAAAAGACCTCAGTGAAAATCCAAGTGTGCTCAGCCCTGTCTAGCCACTGAAGCCAAAATTCAAGTGGGCTGAAGCTAGAACCCACTTCTATAATAGTCACCAGCTGCTGTGTGAGGTTGGGCACCTCACCTCTCGGGTGCTGTAGCCTTAAGTCACAGTCCTTGACATGTTACTTTGCATTTTAGAAGATGAGGTCAGCTGCTTCTTTCAGTTGTGCCAGTACTAGTAGAGTAAACCTTTATTTACACTTGATGGGTCTGCTGTCTGAGATGTGGAAGAATAAGAATGTTTCATCATAAGCAACCTCCCTAAACCATCATTTTTTATTCTTACAAGAAATGGTTCCCAGGAGAAAGCTATTGTGAAAGGGAGTGACAGCCTTGGAATCGGATGCTTTCAGTTTTGCTTATGTTTGTTGACTTCAGTGGCTGTCTGCATATATGTTAATGATCATTTGCATGTCTGTGGTAATTTCATAGCAGGGGGAGAAGCCAAATCTATTTAGCAGCGCGCTTCCAGGAATAGGTCTTTGCAAGTCATGGCAAAAGCACGGTAGGAAGTGAGCCAGAGAAGCAACACTTTTTCCATTTATGCTGGAAGAGTTTTGACTCCCCAAGGTTATCTGTTATCACAAAGAATTCCGGATCAGGAGAGCCAATAGAGCATTTTCTTTGTGGATTCTTTACATCCCAGCTACTTTTGCTTGCATTTGTCATGGAATATATTAAAACAGTCATATTCCACAGTCCACACAGCATGTCAGCTTTGAGACAAGTGCTCTGAAATGTGCTCACAGATGATAAATTGCACACTATGTCAACTACATCTTTGTCACGAGATTCTGTTTTCTATTTATAGTTGAAATGAAACACTTGAGAAAAATTCTAAACCAAAGCAATTTCACAGAAATCTCAGATTTTTTTCCTTATGTGTGTATCAGTGAAAAGACCCTCCTGTGCTATCTTTTTGCTCTGTGGGGCTCCAACAATCAGCTTCTGAGATCAAAGTAGGATGCTCTCAAGATTGTGAAACTCTATAATGTGTCCATGTAATCCAGCTAGTTGCCTTTGGAGTATGTTCCCTTTCAAACGTTACGGGGAGGGAGCACAAAACCATAACACAGTGCAAATAACATACAACATTTTATACACTTTTTGGGACTCAAACCCCATTATCTCCATAACAGAAGAGATTATTTAGTTACTTCTTTGGCTTGTCAGACTAGTTTTGTTTGAAGCTGTCAGGGATATACTTTGACATCCTTTGCCTTTTTTGTTTCTTTTTTCCCTGTAAGATGACTTCCTTTTCAGTTAAATGGCTTAAATACATAATCTGCTGCAACTGAGTTGTGGGTAGAAAACAGCTGGAAAAAGGTACATGTTTGGAGACAGCACTAGGTATGATTTGAAGCTAGAAATGCAGCTGTGGGTTATTTTGGGTTTTTATTCTCTGATTACAGCAGTCTACTTTAGGAAAAGCATCTCTGGATAGCAGTGATGATTCCCTGGGATGGGAGGTCTCCCAGCTTGCAGCAGCCTAGATGTGACAGGATGTTCTGCAATGTGCTGAATGATTATTTAAGATAAATAGGTCTCACAATGTATTTCCATCTGCTTTGGACACCCAAGTCTTCATGGTATGCACAAGGAAAATTTCTTTCCTCAGAGAGAATCATTCAAGCAAGGATGAATTATCCAAGCATCCTCTGTATGGGATGCAAACAAGAGCTTGCTCGAGAAGGGTCCCATCTCTGTCCATATGGATATTTGTGGTGTTTGTCCAGGAGGGTTCAGATCTCTGGACCCATACCCTGGGGAAGCCTGGAGCATTTTGCACTAACTGCAAAAGAAACCATTGCAACACCAGTGCACTACATTGGAAAGTTGAGACAGTTACTGAAACTCAGCTGGACTAGAAAGGTAACTGATCATACCTAGCAGCATTCTCACAAATAGTGAGCTAGTTAGTAAATTCTGCCTAGTCTTGCAAAATAGCCACATCAACTGTCTGCCTTTGGAAATTGTTCTATGGAGGAAGGGATCTTTAAAAGCTACATAAAAACAAAACAAAACAAAAAAAAAACAACAACACACCACCAAAACACCAAACTTGATGTTCTTTAAGCTAATGAGGTCACCAAAGAACATAAAATCCATTCTCCTTGTTTGGAGACAGCACCACAAAACCACATTGTGTTTGGGTATTTTTTTGCTTTTCTCACTTCCATCTCTTCTTGGTCATATCCAGATCTTTCCTTCTGTTCCTATCTGAAGTTCTATGCACTCTTATCAAATTTTGGATGACCTTAGAAAGTGAGCCTCCCTCTGCTGCAAGTTTGGTCCACTCATACTTCCAGCTCCCTGACAGGACTATGTTTAATTGGGCAGTTTCCTCCTCTGCAGCTTATCTGTCCTGTCTAATTCATTTTTTTCACCCAGAGCAGCAATAATGTTTTGCTTAACTGGTGTGTGCTGGCAGAGATTGCTAAAGATACCTGCCTGGATCCTGCTATGATATGCACTTGGGTCAGTATCTTTTACTCTCATTACACTGCTTTGTTGTTTGTGTATTTGGTTAAAATACTTGACTGTTACAGTTGCAGTGCTGAAAAATAAACTAGCTAGCATCCAGCTCCAAAACTGTTGGTGGAGGAGGGCTGCCCACTTGAAATAAGCAAGAAGTCTTACAAATATTTGGGCTGATTAATTCACCAGCTTTTCTTTACAGAGCTCTTTTGTGGTCTAAAGCCATTCATTGATCAAGAGAGTACATTGTCCATTTAGTTACTGTTTTGTATCTTGTGTCAAACAAAAGCCACTGCCTCCTACAGCAGTAACAGCTGAATATTTTCTCTGCTCATGCAGTTTCCTCTTCTAGCTGCTGGATCATCAAAAATTCTAATCAACTCTGATCTAACACAAAGTACTACGTGGCATTCATCATCTGTTTTAGCCTTTAATGCACCATGCAGGTTTTAATCAAAGGTATGCAACCATTAGCAAAAAAGAAAGACAAGAATTATGACGGTGTCCTAAGCAGAGCTCTTAAGCTGACATCGCAGGCAGCAGAGAAGTTCACCTCCCCCTGCTGAGTACAAATACAGGAGAATAAGATGGGTCTTGTTTGAAATAATTGCAGGAGTGCACCACTGAGGTTTCAGGGCCGTGACTTCTGGTGTTTTGTCTTAGTACTAAATGCTAAGACTTACTTGGTTGGATTTCCTGAATATTGAAAACAAATGTTGGCACTGTCGCCTTGGTGTGTGGGGGCTGCTGGATCATCTACTCGGTTTGGTGTACGCCTGCAGCTTCCACTGTTGTCAGAGGGAGCCAAGAGGATTGGCAGTGGTTGACAAAAACTAAGCCCAGTGCCCTCCTTGCAGCAGCCAGGACTTTTGGTGTCTCAACTCCTCCAAAGTGAACTCCACTAGTCACCTCCCCCCTTTTTCTCAAGGGCAGGACTAGTAAGGTCACTACTGGCTTGTGGGTAGAACTAGATCTGTATGTCCTGCTTGCATGCAAGCATCAAACTTACCTTGTTTCTACTGGATTTGGTCTCTGTTCCAGCACCTCTTGCTTCCCTGCCTATTTAATCAGAGACAGCCATCCTTAACAGGATGGCCACCATCCTCCTGCTGCCTTTCCCTCACTCACACAGCATCAGGGTTTCGTTTGACTCTAAGGATGCACATTCAATACCAGGTCAAGAAGTTTCTCCTTCTGCTTTCCCACCCACCAGATCAAAGCCAGTCAGCAACAAGCCACTTGCATGGTATCTGGCTTTGAACCCAGTTAACAGGGGGAGGAGGCACTGGTCTGGGCTGCAGAATTGTTTCATTCCTGCCTAGCTGAGGGAAGGGTGCAAGTAGCCTTCTGGGGGAGGGGAGCAGGCTGTGGATACAGTAGTGTGATCTTTCTCCTGCCATGTGAACTCATGAGTTGTACCTTGCTGGCAGTAGCTCAAGTGAGGGTGAAGGACCTCACACTCCCTTGTGTATCCTGAGCACTTTATTGAATTTGAGGGCTGGCTACCTCTAAGACTACTGCAGTTGTTTGCTTAGCCTTCCACCTTGTTCTTTTCTTCCTCCTCCTCAGTTCTGGTAATGGCAGAGCTTGTTTCAGATCCTAGCTTAGGACCAAATGGTTGTGAGCTGTACCAGCTTGTAGCCGTGATAGCAACAGGGAATGAAGCCACATGTCACTCTGCCTGTCCCCACACAGCTGGTCATGGGCAGGGTGGGGAGCTGACAGTTACCCAGGCAGCCTGATGTGAGCAGGGACTCTCTGTAAATGATGATCCAGAGGCCTTTGGGCCTGTGAAGCTGTGCAGATGGTGCCTGGGTGGATCTCCTTGGGCCTTCTCACACAGCCTATGAACTTTGTGCCTTCCACTGATTTTTGGGGTATGCATCAGGATTTCCCCCTGCGTCAGCTGCCGTGGTCAGCCTCTTGCCAGACAAAGGTCCCAGCCGTGCCTGGGCTTCCACACCACACTGTTGCTCTTGCAGCAGAAGCCCCACGTAAATTGCTGCCTTTTATTTTGACATGGCCTTTAATGTGCAACATGTGGGTCTTTTAATGACCACCTCTGGCAAAAGCTTCACTTGGCTGGGGAGTGTGGAGAATGGATGCTTTAAATCTACCTGTGCTTCCTGTGTCTGGCCTGTGCCCAGCTCCGTGTGGAAGCCAGAGATTTTCCACAGCACCTAGGGCCCAAACAGTGGAATTATATTTTCACTTTCCTATTTAAGGAGGCTAAAAAATAAACAGGTTCCTGTTGTTTTAACCCAGGTAGGTCATTTGTTTTGCCCCATTTTCAGGTATTGGTTCATCGTCGTGGTGTATTGTTGTGTGTTCCAGAGGTGGATAATCAGCAGTACAGTGTTGCAAAGATTTAGTTCCAGGTCACAGACAAGTAATGAAGAAACAGCAGTCACTGAGGATTTGATTTACACACTGCAATGACTGTGTGATAGCCCCTTTTGTGAGAAGGAAAGTCTCCCCCTGGAGACCACATTCTAACCAGTAGCAAACATTCAAGCTCCCCGGTGCTTCAGATGTCAATTATACCAAAGCCTCTTATTGTATAATGCAGGTCTGTTATAATAATACTGTCTGGAACAGCAATAATAATGTGAATGAATTTCCAAACAGTGGAGATGGGAGAGGGGGATTGATCAATACAGCACTAATGATGGCCTTGTCTTTCACTGGAATAATTGTGATAGGGTTTATAGCACTTCCTTCCTACACCATGCTGTGCGGCAGTGTTGGTTTACTACCTGCTGTTATTGCTTTTGTATAAAAAGGTGTTAAAAAGAAATGTCTGTCATGTTTTAAGGCTGTGAATCTTGTGGGGTTTTTTAGTGCAGTGGGGTTGTTCTAGTCAAGGTGGTCTGAGGATGAGAGATTCAAGGGTCGCAGGGAGAAGTGAAATTTTTTATCAGATGTGCTGACAGAGTTAGAAGAAAAAAAAAGAAGGATGTTATGGGGCTCAGAAACTAGTAGCAAGGTCCTCATTCTTTTATAGGGAATAAACTTTATCATAAAGATGCCATTTGAAGGCCAGAGTTATTCCAAGTGGGCTCATCCTGCTTGCTCGGATGTACAAAGTTCTCTCCTTTGAGAGAGAGCATGTGAACACTTGAACATGTAAGGGTTCTACAAAAAAGATCTTTGGCATGCTAAGTGTATTTTCCATTTATGTGACCTCAATTCTTGTCTGATTCTGATGTGAGGTGTTCCCTGCTATTCCACCAAGGGTATGGTATGTGCATAACGGGACCTGCTGGAAGAAACAGGTTGAATCTTATGATTAAAAAGAGATTATTTCTTTTAAGAGAGTCAGATTTTTGCATCAATATATATATTCCTGCAATGGGAAGCCATATCCTCATAATGTTGGTGGAGAAAGCAGGGAAAACCCTGTTAAGGAGGAAGATAACAGCATATTGGAAGGTATTTGTCAGATGCTAAGTCCTAACATTCTCTGCAGTTATTTCAGAATTACTTTATTTCTCAATATGCTGGAATGATGGGTTCCATACATTTTGTTTTGTGAAGTGAGGGAAATTAAAAAGAAACATAGCCTGAGTCTAATGATAAAAATCCTCTCTGTTGAAGCTCTTCATTATGATACTTTTCAGAACAGAAAAGACGAACTGCTTTTGCAGTGGCACAGGTCCAATCTCAAACTAGAATCAATTGCTTTGCCAACGCTGAACACAAAGGATGTTCATTGTTTGCAAACTGAATTTTTCTTAGTGCGTGCAAAACCGATGATCAGATTTTTTATTTTTTTCTTCTTCTTCTTCTCCCTTTAGAGAAACCCCTGCAGTGAAAAAACTGCAGCTGATTCTGTTCTTCCCATCCTGGTTTGCAGGAAGGCTTCTTGCTTCACAGTGTGATTTCTTCATAATAATGGCATGACAACAGCATGCCAACGTTTTGAAAAAGCAATGGCCAATGTTATAACACAGTTACTTATGTTAGATCCTTACTGCTGGTTTGGGGTTTGTGCCTTGAGAAAATAAATTTGCCTTTGTCATCTTCTGAGGCTCACCTTGCTATATATACCAAACCTGTATCTTTATCTGTCTATTTGTCTACAGAAGTTTTGGCAGGAGTAGAGGGACCTTTCCAGGCTTGTCCCTTCCTGTCATAATTAACTGCATTATATTGTGCTTGATATCAACTGATGAAATTCCATGTTAAAAATGAGGAAAGGATTTGTTCCCTTGTTATTTGTATGTGTCTCAGAGTCACTTTTCTTTTTCCTGAAGCTTATGACCTTTTTTTTCTAATATCTAAACATCTGTCTGACTTCTCCTTATTGCTGTGCCAATGTTGTCTTTACATTCTTCTTTCCTCATATAACTTCTCCTTGATATATTTGCACAGATCAATCACATCCCTTCCACATCTTTTGCTGCTGAGCCAGCAATTTACAATATTATTATGGGGTAGCAAAACCACACCCAGAGACATTCACATTTAGCACCTGGTGGATATGGCCCCTACCTGGGGTCATCCCAACTGCAACTGCAGTGTTTTGTACCTTGAGGACTTGATTCCAAGTGGAGGCCAATGATGCTAAATTTGCAAAGTTATATTTATTTACTGGCCATACTCCCCTGCAGAGCATCGCATAGGAGTCCCTGATACAGAAAGCTGCTCCGTGCCAGTGCTGTACGTGTTCCATGGACAACGGTCCCACCTGATGATGGGAGAGTGAATCTAGATGCTGCATTAATTGTCTAGGTATGAAAGCTGAATCAATGGCTTGTTTGAATCTTGCCTATATGTCTCTCTAGGCAGCATCTCCCAGTTGGCTGCACTGTCCTCAACAGTCTTTGCAGATGAATGATGTGTTGTAAATTACTCTGTGGTTTGCAGAGGTTATTGGTAACTCAGTAGGGGTATTTTGGGCTGTGCTGCCTGTTCCTTATTGGTTATATGGCACAGTTTTCCTTCCCTGGATGAATGAGCTTAGCGAGTCAAAATTTGCTATCGAATCCTCAGAGGAAGTTACTTGCAAAATTTCTGGAGAATACACAGGGTTAAAGATTTGCTTGCTCCTGCATGTTTGCACTGGTTCAGCATGACCACAGAAATGCTGGTAGAAAACTTAACAGGGACCTGCATATATAGCAGCACTGATTTGTTTTAGGGGGTCCTGCAGGAACTTGTTTGCAGTGTTCCTGAGCAATCCTGTCAATATAACAGCATAAAAATTCCCTCATTTGCTATTTGCTGATATGTAACTCAAACTGACACAGGTCTGTTCTGAGAATCTTTGCTGAGTGTTTAACCAAGAGCTATAGTGAGAATTTCTTTCCTATATGTTATATATTCAGATATGTATTTTCCAGTATTTAGTGTTCCAGGAGGTTCACTGGTTCTCTTGGTAAGATGCTCTACAGTATCAGGTATGACAGTTACCAGATAAAAGAAATGGCACACATTTTGTGAAGCATTCTGAGCATTCTGCTTTACTTCTATTGGCAGGTTTTCTTCTTTTTTTTTTTTT
>VWZY01009357.1:164451-213575 GCA_013399075.1 Chloroceryle aenea
GAGTGATTTGTAATCTGCCTTCTCACTGAACTGGTGAGTGTTCTGTGTGCGTATGCATATGTTTATAAAGTCTTAGAATTAGTCTACGTGGTAACTGGAACTAAAGGAAATAACTGCATTCTAATTCATAATATTTTGATTAGGCTCTATTTGTAGACCCTGGGTTTGATGTAATTTAAGCTGATAAAAGAAATGACATTAAGCTATACTGAAATGGCTCTGAAATCTGTGTCTCATGCTAACTACTGCTGAAATGCTAAGGGTGTGATTTACAACTGATTTAATTGGATTGGTTCCATTTACCATCTAAACAATGTTGGAGTGTTTACCACCTGTTGTGACTCTTACCTTACAGAGATCTTTGTTCACAGGCAAGAGAGTGTGCACTGTAATGAGAGAGGAAAAGGAGGGCTGTAAGTGTACATCCCTGCTTATGCACTAAGCTTGCCCCTGGAAAAATGGGAAGGGTTTTTCTAAAAGTTACAATGAATTTCTGTAGTTTGCTGATGGTGATTTCTGTCTAACTTCTGAGGACAAGTACTGCATGTCCTTCTCATCAGCTGGGATAGCTATTGTGGAAAAAGGTTTCTTTCTTGTAGTAGTATATCATGCTAGCTCCTCTTATGCTGCTGCTGTACTAATCTAGGTCTCGTAACAGTTTGTGAGCAGCTCTGATAAACAATTCTGAAAAATAAGAAGGTTTTTTTTTTTAATTTTAGTTGGAATGTTGCTTTTTGGAACCGAGTCTTTCTCATAGTCAGTACAAAAGATATATTTATCTTTTGTCATCATGAGGGACTTTAGTTGCTCTGGTATGTACTGGACAAAAAGCACAGCAAAGCAAAAGCAGTCCAGGAGATTTCTGGAGTGCAAGGATGAGAAGGATCCAAGAGAGCTGCTTGAGTTTTCAGGGTTTACATCTGCAGTATTAAGATTGGTGTATCCAAACATAAAGGAAGTCAAGCAAAGGTGCCAGGAGGCTGGTATGGATGAACAAGGATCTTATGAGACAAACATAAAAAGGAAGAATGTAAAGATGTAAGCAGGTACAGGTGACCCAGGAAGAATATAGACACACTGTCCAAGCATGCAGAGATGGGATTAGGAAAGCCAAATACCATCTGCTGAATCTGGTAAAGGATGAGAAGGGCAACTAAAGTGGCTTCTACAGGTATATAGGGACAGATCTATTCAATCTGCATCAATACCTGATGGTGCAGGGGTAAAAAGGACAGACACACACTCTTCCCAGTAGTGCCCAGTGAAAGGACAAGAGGTATTGGGCACAAACTGAAATATTGGAAATTCAATTTAAATATATTTAACAGAAAACTTTTTTTTACTGTACAGATGGTTGAACCCTAGAACAAGTTGCCCAGAGAGGTTGAGGAGCCTCCATCTTTGGAGTTCCTCAAAACCTTACTGGACCAACCTTCTCTAGTTGTCCCTGCTTTGAGCAGAGATGTCATATCAGACAGCCTTCAGAGGTCCTTTGCACCTCAGTGATTCTGTGAATTCGTAATTTTTGTGCTGTTCTCAACCTAAGATCAATTTGATTGTGGATTCTGCTAGTTATATGCCTGTGTAAGGAAACTTAAAACTAAAGCCAAAAAAACCACTCTGAACTTAAACTGAGATAGCTCAGGTCACACCACCACCAACAGATTGGGGGTATATATTTAAGAAACCCAACAACCCCAAACCAGGAATTCACCCTCCTTTCCCCCAAGGCATGTTTACCCCTTCTTCTACCAGCAGCTTCCTTCCTCTTTGACCCCAGCTAACTTACTACTTTGTCATTTCTCTTCGTCTACAGTGTTCCACACTGCTCTGCATGTTCTCTCTCTTCGATGACTTGACTTTAAATACCAGCCCATTAGGCTCACCATTTCCTGCTGGCCAGGCAATCACAATTAAAATGTCTCACATCAGAGTCTGATTCAAGCAGAATGCCCTACTGGGACATGAGCTCAGTGGCAAAAGCAATAATCAAGGTTTCAATAGGGTTTGCTCACAACCTTATTACTTTCCTGAGATACTGAGAAATCAGATGCCTTTAGGCACCAAGTCTTGTCATCCGATTTGTTCAAACTTTCACTTCTTTGTTTACTCCCTCCATTTCCCCCACTCTTTAGCCCCAGATTACCTCTGATCTCTAGGCTGCCACTTTCTGTATAATTTCCCAGAGTTCATCAGAATCATGGATCTTTTTGCCTACAGATTACTGGGATCATTGGGATTCATCTCTCAGCCATCTCCCCAGTCCATCCAGCCTAATGATGTAAAAATGGAATATATTTGGGTGGACATCGCTATTGCTCATATGCTGTAATCAGTGAACATCTCAAGTTGCTTCATACACTGGTTTTCACAGCATTCTTCTTTAATGGCTTCCAGCATCTCTGTTTTCAAGCTTTAGTGAATTCAAAATGCTTGATTAAATCAGCAAATGAGTTTCAGACCCATGTGTTTTTTGACCTTCATGTGCTTCCTCTCATCGAGGCCATTGTTTGCCATCTTTCTCTAGAATCAGAGAATCATAGATCATAGAATAGATTGGGTTGGAAAAGACCTCCAAGATCATCGAGTCCAACCCCTGATCCAACTCCAATTACTATATCATGGCACTAAGGGCCATGTCCAGTCTCTTTTTAAAAACCTCCAGGGATGGTGAATCCACCACCTCTCTGGGCAGGCTGTTCCAATGCCTGATTACCCTCTCTGTAAAGAATTTCTTCCTAACATCTAACCTAAACTTCCCCTGGCAGAGCTTAAGCCCATGTCCCCTTGTCCTGTTGTTGGTTGCCTGGGAGAAGAGGCCAACCCCCACCTGACTATAACTTCCCTTCAGGTAGTTGAAGAGAGTGATGAGGTCACCTCTAAGCCTTCTCTTCTCCAGACTAAACAACCCCAGCTCCCTCAGCCTCTCCTCATAGGACTTGTGCTCAAGTCCCTTCACCAGCCTGGTTGCTCTTCTCTGGACCCGCTCCAGTACCTCAATATCCTTCCTGAACCGAGGGGCCCAGAGCTGAACACAATACTCAAGGTGTGGCCTCTACTCAAAATGTTCCCATTCATCTGTGAGGTGAAGAGTAACCTAGATCCTACTTACCCACCTTGGACACATTCTCTGTTCTCCCAGTCTAGCCCTCAACTACTCTACCATTCCTTCTGGCCCTAGATGTGCATGTCATATATTTTTATTGACATTTTTAATATGTATTTTATTGTACTATTTAGCTTCTATTTGGTGTCCTCTGCAAAATGCCTTATGATTTATACTTTTCTTCCAGAACTGACCCTCAGAATTTCAGAAAGCCCAACACAGCTTTTAGGATGCTGTATGGTGTCCTAAACTGGATGCCCAGTTTGTGCTTGCAAGCAAACTGTTCTCCATATGAGCAGGTAACTCTCTTATACATGGAGCTTGACAAAGCACTCGGCAGCTTCAGTGTTTCTTACTGGTCTGGGAACCGTAAGCAACAAACCACTTCAACCTACAAATAGTTGATTAAGTCTACTGAAAAATAACCTGTGCAGAGGGATTGGACTAGATCACCTTTCCAACCCAAAACATTCTATGATTCTGTGTCCTCATTCTTAGAACATTTTTGTTGCGTGTTGGATGTTCAAAAAAACCAAACCTAATTAAAAACAAACAAACCAACCTAAAACAACAACAACAATCCCAAAACTTTCTGGGAGCAGGACTATATTCTGTTTGTGAATGTATGTGTATACTCCTGGCTTTAAGTACTGTCCAGTGTGCCCAGAGCAGCATGTTCTTTCTGTAAGAGAACACATCCATATTTTCATACTTTTAAAGGTTTTAGTAACATTAAATACGATGTTGTGCCTGCCAGTGTTCTACTTTGTGAACCCAGCAAGCACCAAAAAGTTTCTGGAATGTTCTCAGACTAGGTAGGTGCCTTCCCTCTACAGCAGAGCCCATCATCCCAGGCTCCCTGTGCTGTGAATTTTCTAGAGCCACATAGTATATAAATCTTCCAAGGATTTTATGTGAATAGCTCAATCTCTTAGAGCCAAAAAAGCACCTTGTCCTGTCAAGGTAATAATGTATTAGCCTTTGACATACTTGTCAATTCTTGTACGCTTTGGCAAAGAGGAGGCAGGAAAAGGTGCTTTGCTGGTGTTTCTAGAAACAGAGAGGTGTTTAATTTCATTTGGGAGCATCTAGGATTTCTGCTTCTGGAAGTTAATCTGGGGAGACCACATCCACTAACTGAATTGATTATAAATCTGCATCTCTTCTTCTTTGGATTAGATTTTGCCACAGTAAATAATGCAGCTAAAAGTCATGGGGAGAATCATGACATCTTGGAGATACAGGCAGAACAAGCAGGTATTAAGGCACTGGAGGTAAGACCCTAAGAGGAAACAAAGCTTAATGGTAAAGTTCCCTGAAAGGTTTTTTTAGCCTTACCCAGGGGTTTGCATCAGGCTGTTGGTAGCAGTTGGATTTTGCACACCTACTGCTTTATAGCAGATGAATCAACTTTTTTTTTTTCCCTTTTGGAATGGAAGGTGTAGTGTATCAAATTGAAATCAAATACTATAAATCTGTGATCTCCAGGATCACAGACCCTGGAGACAGAAGAGCACAATCATTGTGTGCCATGGTGTGGCATGTTTATTTAGGTAGGCTTGTTCTTTCTGCGGGCTTCTTTCTGAGATCTTACTTGGCTTTTAGTTCTCCTCTACAGGCAGCGTGTAGACATTTCAGCAGAGATTATGTTTCAGTGAATCTCTTGCAAATTAAGTCTGATTTGTTTAAGTTAAATGTTGTTTCCAGTACTGCTTTAGATTTAGGACAATTAATTGCAGGACTGATAAAATCAAGGGAAGTTATATGTGAAATGGGAATACTGGAGAAAAAAAATGAGTATCTTGCAAATACTGGAGGAAATAATTGCCTGGTGTTTGTAGTTAGAACTCTCCTGGACTAGGATCTATCCTGAGCAATGTACTTAAGCTCCCTAAGCCTTTGTTAAATCAACACATTTTGAAATTGCAGGAGGATTTGAATGTCCGCATCATCTTCGGAGCCAATTGATTGTAACCAGCTTTCCCCCGAAATAAAACATATGTTTCTGTCTAAAAGTTTCTCCCTTCCTGAGAACACTTGTAATTCTATTGTTGTTAAATCTATTTAATCGCTTTTGCAAAATCAACATGGAAAAATGAATGAGCTTTGTGAATGGAAACAAGACTTAGAGGAACTTGATCTATAGAGAATGCTTTTGTAAGAGGTATTATTTATCTCCTGCTTTTTGTCCTCTGCTAAAAGAAATATATATATTCTTATTTAAAATGTATTTCAAAAGCTGAATAGAAATAACAAAACCAACTAGTGCTGTGTTTCCGTTTGTCTGTCTAATTATAGCATCATTATTGGGATTTTAGTAAACATCTGGCCAGTGCTAAAATTACCTTAAATTCACATATAACACACAAGTCTGTGTAAAGGGAAAATGGCATTGTCCAAGGCATCTCTGTACCTTTTGGGTTTAAATATTAGGTTAAAAGGAATAGGCACAATACTGCGTGTGAATGTATGTGTCTTCAGATGCCAGTAGGGTTGCTGATGAACATTCTGTTGGTATCTTCCCTAACAGCAGTGGCTGCACTGCCAAGTCGCACAGAAACAAGCCTACGTGAAGTCTGACACATAAGATGCAAAGAACAGAGCTTTTATTATTTATTTTTTTTGCTGCAGGTTATCTTCTGCTAAGTCAATATAGTTGTTGCTCCAGGTTGATGGTGTTGAGAACCTCTGAAAAATCATTCTCATGGCTCCACTTCTTCCCTTGGGATTTGAAAGTAGAAGGAACAGAATTCCTCATGCCTCTCTGGTGAGAGGATTTATGATTAAATAGTCTCTCAGGCTGGAATTTGGCACATTAGATTCCCATATGGATGAGAGTATGAACTGTCTTTAATACAAGGCGGTCTTTTGACTTTCAGATGTCTACAAAACAAACTCAAATTGCTTGTTGATTCAAGTGAAGCTGTGGATGGTACGTCTCTGTGTATTTTTACTGTTACCCTTAGCGGGGTTGGTTGTGTCCAGGCAAAGAAATACTGCTCCTTCAGGAACACTTTTAAATGATCTGCTCTCATTTGGAAGCTGCCAGCTGTATACTCAGTCTTGCACTCCGTGTACATCTAAATGCTTCACTGGCTTGTACCAAGAGATGGAAACTGGCCTGCTTGTTCAGTACGTTCCTGATGATTTTGATGGAAAATTTAAATGTCTAAAGAATACACGATCCTGCCTACTAGCAGCCAGAAGGATAAAATTTCACATTTGTTACTCTGGGGAATCTGGAAGAGTAGGAGCAACCTCTTGATGTTAGAAAGAAACCAAAGAGGAAAAGCTGGGTTAAGCTGAGAGACACCTATCAGAGCAGACCTTCCATCTTACAGAATCACAGCAGAGCCCAAGCTGGAAGGGACCTTGAAAGGTCATCTGTCCCAACTTGCCATGGGAGAGGGAGCACCCTGTCCAGTCTTCTCCCATGGCAAAGCATTCTGGTTCTCCATACACTGTAAGGGGAGAGCTGAGTAGTGCTTTTCTACCCTTCCTCATCAGTTGGATGTGTCGGTGGTTTTCGATCTGATTGTTAATTCTTTTTTATTGCGTGTTTTTGTATTGGCTACTTAGCTCTTCTTTGTACTTAGACATAGCCACTATAGTGTCTTTTTATATTACACAGGAGTGTTCCTTTAGTGCAGACATCAAATAAAACACATAAAATGAAAGAAAAGAAAAAATGTTTGCAACGGTCATACTTAGGTCTGAAGAAGTGGGAGGGAGCGAGTTGCAATTATTGCTTTAGGCTTCAGAAATGCAGTAGTTCTTGTTGCTTTGCATTGGGGTGTTTGGGGTTTTTGTTTTTTTGGGATTTTTTTTTTGGCTTTTTAATCTCTAAATTATGTTTATTCATTTATTACAATTCACTGAATGGATTAAATATGAAACCATTCCAGATTTTTAAAGACAGACATTGTATTGTATCTAAACACAACTTTTGTTGTTGTAGTTCAATTTCTGGGGAACATTTTTCTTCTTAGTGTCATTGTTTCCTGAGGAAAGGGTTACACGGGGTGAGGAGTGAACACTTGGGATGGAAGAAGTCGCAGTAGAGCATATAATAGCACAGAGTGGATTTGTGTAGTTCCTTCGTGGCAGCATCCACATAGTGATAAGCGACAACAACTTCCCTTTATCTAAGGAACAGCACGTGTATTCCAGGAGTACTGTTCCACGTGGCCCCATCTGGGAGTTTGTTTCAGAATAGAATTACCTTCCCCGTGATAAGAATCTTTGTTTGAGGAATTCTTTTGGAAAAAGGCCACCTGCTAGGGAAAAAATAATGTTTAAAAAAGCATGATTCAGAGAATAACGCTTTGATTACTGCTCTCTAAGGAGGATGGATGAGGAAGCAAGAGTCCAAGGAGATGTCCCTGGAACATGTTTTAGAACAATTCGTTAGGGTTGACTTTAATGTCACGGAGAGGTTTGTTATGTGAGATACACTAGTCAGCTGGCTCCCAGTGAATGAAGCAGGTTTCCTTCAACAGCTGTGGTTCTGGAAGAGTGCATGAGTAGTGAAGAAAGGCATTCCTTCCTGGTACAGGCATCATCAGTGCTTGGTGGTGTCTAGAGAGACTGGCATAATAGAGTGGGATAGAAGTGCACAGGGGAGGCAGCTGGTGAGTTTTTGTTATGTGTTTGCTGAAACAAACACACAGGGTTCAAACTGAGATGGTTTTACAGTAGTAGTTTAGTAGCTAATTTATGAGTGTCTTAAAAAAGACAATAGTTGAGAGATGACATCTTATCAGTCAGATATTAGTCATACCTTCTACAAAATCCCTGATTCCATGGAACAGAGTTTCATGTAGTATAAGATTTCAGTCCAAGAAACACTAAACTTTGAGCCAACTCCCTAATTTTTACACGATTTTAAAAACTGCTTTGATTCCCTAATTGCTTATACAAGTATAAATCAGGAGTAACTTTTGGAGTGACTGCATTCCAGAGGAAGGTCTGCAAATGAATTAAATCCTTTATTGGAGACCTGGGTGGAGGAGGACAACAATCCTTTGTGAGAGCTGTGTTTGAAAGTGCACGGAAGATAAGATACACCAGCTGTGTTAAAACAAGCCATTCCCATCTCATGCATACACCCTGCAATTCTACTTTTTAATTCCTAGGCAATCACACTGCTGGAATCTTGTTCAGCCATTGAGTAAAATATATGTTTGTCTTGCAATTATGTAAATAAGGTAAGTGGTTAAGATTTAGACCTAGAATAATAATGTTAACATCATTGTCCCTTCAATAAAGAGCAAGATTTGGATGTAATGTTTGGGGTTTTTTTGCTGTGTTTGTTCCATGCCACAGAAAAACACAGGCTGACACAGAGCTGATGTGGTATCGTATTTAAACAATATGTAGGCAGGGTAACTCCTGTGACAACTTACATGTGTTTGAAGGAAAGCCCTGTTTCATCAATGGGAATGTGTCAGAATTTGGTAATAAAGCATGCTGTGCAATATATTTAAACACAGTCCAAATTAATTAAAGCATAGTGGACGTGAAAGATACATACTCAATGTGACATTTCAAATAGGGAGAAAATATGATAATGAGCTATTTCCATGTGTTGCCATCCTTCTGGTTAAATAATACTTCTGTTTTCAATGAAGCCACTGAGCAATAACATTCATTTTTGGAGTTCCACAGTGGTTAGAGCTGATTGTATACAGGCTGTAATCATTATCCTAATTCTGCCCAGGAAACCCTCTCTCCCCACCATGGAGAAATTTGGAATAAAAAGTCTCGTTCCAGGAAAAAGAATTTCCAAATAATCCTGGGCACCAGATCAAAATATGAGCTCCAAATCCGTTCCTTTTTCTTAATAAGAATCAGCACTTTGAAAAATGCTGCTTCGCAAGGAAATAATTGCATTAGTCAGCCTCTTGGCACTGGTGTGGGCTGGAGCTTGCTCTTAAAAGGAGACCCAGCCTCACCCTGCAGTGCATCCGAGTCCCCCAAAGATGCAAATAGCCCCAAGACCCTTTATTCACAGGGAGGTTTGTTCACTGCTGGAAGTCCCATAGCTCTGGTGTTGCAAACAGCTCTGTTCTCAAAGGCAGAAAACTAAAACATGGGGCAACAGGACACAAAGGGATCAGCCTGTCTGTGCTGATGCCTGAAGCAGCCTTGGGTAGGGCAGGCATCATCTTGTGTCCTGAAGAGGAGAAGCCAAAGAAGGAGCTAAAAATAATAGGTGACTATTTCCATGCTGTCCTTTGCTTCCACAGGATCTGGTTACACAGATGTCAAGGGAGGGTGACATGTAATTACTTACTTGTCTCTTGTTAGGTCTGTGCTTTGGATTATAGCACTTGGGAATCAGGTCAACTGCAATGTTCAGAGCTTGACAAGCACTAGCAAGATTCTGCAACACTGCTTAGATTGCTCTAGATTGGAGGGATCTTGCATTTAGTCCAGTGACTAAAGCTATGCACCTTTCACTTGAGAGATTTTTAGAACCACACTGAAATACTTGTTTCTAATAGGCCTGTTATTATCTGATTTTTCAACAGTCAAAAGGCTGCACATCATTGGTGAAGGATGAAAGGCAAGCAGTGTGCATTATTGGATAATAAAGTGTGATGCCAAAGTCTCAATCTACAGGAATAGAAACAAGCTTTGCCTAGCACTGAGACTGCAAATCCTCCAAGGAACCATCCACGCTGGCCACCAGCACTGAATTCACTAGGAGGTAGGTGTCGAAGTAGTTTTCACATGCTTATGTTGTCCTTATGTCATTCTAATTTGTCCATTTCAGCCCCCCATCCCATCACCAACAAAACTATTTATTTCATAGCTGCCCTTTAATTAGACAAATAATCTGCACCAGTTTTAAGTAATGTAGTAGACCCCACAGTGGAAACTATTATTGGTGTGGAACAGAATGGACAACTTACCTCTTTGTTCAAAGACTAGGAAGAAAGGTATCTATTTCCTAAAGTGCAGCGAGATGAATTTATTTCTAGGATGGTTGAATGAACCAGTAACAAAGCTAGTGTTTCACCAGGGAAGGTTTAGGTTGGATATTAGGAAAAAACTTCTTAACTGAAAGGGTTGTCAAGCCCTGGAACAGGCTGCCAAGAGAAGTGGCAGTCACCATCCCTAAAGGTACTTAAATGACTTGTGGACATGGCACTGAGGGACATGGTTTAGTGGTGGTGCTGGGGCAGTGGTTGAACTCAATGATCTTAATGGTGTCTTCAAACCAAAATGATTCTATGATTCTAGAATCTTCTATGACCAAGGAAAGTCAGGAAGAATTTGGAAAGGGGCATTGCACCTGTCAGTGTGCAATGTTTATGGCATTGAAGGAGGCAAGAGCTAAGTACTGGTCAGAAATTTTCCACCAAAATGTATTTTTCTTAGAGGACAAGTACCCTTTTGTTTTAAAACAGATGGAGTTTTGTGTGAGGGACAGATTTCATCCTCGTATTCGGAGTGTGCCAAGTGTGTGAAGGGCATGGGCGTACCTGTCCATCCCAGTCTTCTCCTGCTTCCCAGTACCTGGACTGTAAATCTGAGTGTTAGGTGTTGCACACTCAACTATTCCCTTTTGTCTGCTGCAGCTCAGACACTGCTAATTTACTCCAGCATCTTCTGGATGATTATTGTAGTGAACAGGAGCTCTGCTGTCTCAGGCTGAATAAGGACAGTTGTCCCTCTGGCTTTGCTAGTTTGGAGAGATCTGTTCTTTACCAAATGGAGGGTAGGAAAAAATTGTGAAGCTTTAAAATATGTTAAGGAGTATTGGGAAAACCAGACTTTCTTGTGATCGCTGGCAGAGGGATGGTGGGAGTTGATTGTCTGAACTGCAAGAAGAGAAGATAGTGGGCTGGAAGGCAAAAACAAGAAAGCTGTTTGATGCAGTGAAGGAGGGAAGGCTGGTAGAATGATACATGGAGGGAACAGTGTGTGAGAGTGAGAATAACACATTGGGCCCCAACACTGATTTGAAGGAAGCACAGAAGTGCCAGCTCTCCAGATCAACAACTCAGACAAAATAGAGAAACTTGTCCGGGGTAAGTTTAGACAGAAGCAAGCAAGTTCACCTGCATTATGCTTGCAGCCTGAGGAAGAACATCACAGAATTGAGTATGGCCTGTGAGAGCTCAGAGGGCAGCTCTTGCTAAAAACCTGTGTGAGGGACAAGGACTGGGGCAGAGCTGCTGGGTTCTTTCTGAACCGAGAGGGGTTGAAGAGGGGTTGAAGGAGGGGTGTGAGACCATCAGTTAACATGGAGCATCCTGCACATGGGGTAAGATATAGAGACTTAGAACAGTGTAAAATGGTCAGGAAATAAATCTAGTTGGGAAGGCAATGGGAATGAAATAGCACATGACCTCTGGTAAGTAGGGGAGTGAGAGGATGAGATATCTAGAGAGCAGTCAGAAAGGAGACAGAAGGAGGGGGATTGCCTTTCTAATTATGGGTATCTGTAACT
Source organism: Chloroceryle aenea (assembly GCA_013399075.1). NCBI lineage: Eukaryota > Metazoa > Chordata > Aves > Coraciiformes > Cerylidae > Chloroceryle > Chloroceryle aenea. The sequence goes on from VWZY01009357.1 coordinate 176,019, forward strand.
TTCCTGAGATATAATGGGCAGAGGATGACTAACAAATGGCTGAGTCACAGAAAACATGTGATTGAATGTCTAAATTCAGCTGCTGAGGGGCTTGAATATTCACATGAAAATGGGATATTTTTCCTCTAATACTATTCTGGTATGGGTGATCCTAAAGCTCCTAAGGCAAAAAAACTTTCCAACTGCTGTTTGGAAACATCTAGCTCAGTAAATGGGTCAATATTCATGCTGGCAGGCAAGTTTATTACCTGATTCTCCCATTCATGATGGAAAAAGCCACTTTTGGCCAACTAGACAATTGTTTGCCTGTTTTCTACCCGTGGAACCATTTGCAGACAACTTTATTTTAATGTTGTTTGTGCCTTCACTGTAGCAATTTGGTGAATGCTGTCGCTTAGAGTCAGAACAATGCTCTGCCAGTCTTTGTAAGCCAATTCATTACTATTAACCATCTCCTAGTTGTAGAACTTTCAAATACTTGATGCTTCAGGAAATAAGGAGAACATGTGGCCTCTGTTTCGAGGTGCTGAGTAATGGAAAGCTTTGTTTCTTGCATCATTAATGCTCGCATAAATTGACAAGTGCCACCAGAATAAGTGACTCACGCCTGCCACTTTTCCTCCCATGTGACCTAGGTTGGGGAACTGATGTTGGTTAGAATTATCTGTTGTCCTGGTCACCAGCTGATTAATCAGGTACGATCATGGTTGTCTGAAGTATTTCATGATAGTATATTTAGGGAAAAGATACAAATGTGGAATACCTCCCACCCCTCAAGAATGGGGTCATTTATTTTCCTGATAGCAATTACTGAAGAAATGCAGGCTGATGGAAACCAGGATTAATGTTCCTCCCCAGCTGAGCTGGAGTTTCCGTGTGCGCAGCAGGGAGAGTTGGGCAGCAGTGGGCTTTTGTGGGTAGTGTAGATTAATGAAGCTTACCTTCTTCTGACTTGGCAATCTGTAGTTTACATGAGAAAAGTCTGTTGACCCACTTCTCCCTTACCTTTTTGTCATGGGGAAAGGGCAATAAAACAAGCAAGCTGGCTACTGAGGACAAATCTAGAGTAAGCAGGCATTTAGCCTAAGGTCTCAGACATTAGTCCCATGCAAATCCGTTATAAATCAGTGTGACCTGACTCAGGAAGCTGCCTAGGAAATCACCAGCTGAAACCATGACTTTAAAAGTACACAACTAATTGTATCTCCATAAGGAAACAGTCCCGACCTCCCCATTCAGCAGCACTTTTCACAGCAGGAGATGGACTTTCACACAAGGTTTTTCCTGGAAGTTCCATATGGATAGAAAGGAATCAAGGAGTTATCTGACTTCTAACCATCCCTTAGTCCTCTTCTATCCCTTCTTCATGGTAGCTGGAGGGTCTCAGCAGTTGATGCTGTTCTGAAGCAGTGGAGTGGAGGTGGTTCCAATATTGTTTCCTTGTGAAAAGTTTTGCTGTCACAATTCCCTGGATGGCACACAGAGCTCTGGGCTCTGCCTGCACAATGGCGCATTTTAAACGTTTCTGTGTAATCAAGAGTGAAGCAAATGTCAGAGATTCAGTGTTTTAGATCAGCAGTTTCCAACACTGATACATCTTAATCAAGCAATTAGGTGCCTTTTTTCTTTTTTTTTTTTGGTTTGTTTTGTTATTGTTTGCTGTTTTCCACACTGGAGAAAGGAACAGATTTGCTGCTTTGCTCTGATGACTGCTAGCAGCAGTGTTTGTTGTTAACAGAGACATTTACACCTAACCACCAGTTGGCAGGTGTTAACACTTTGTTACTTGCTATTCCCACATGCTGAGGATTGTGGGAAAGCTGTCAAGCTCTCTGTCTTGTGTAATGTTTGGCTTTTACAATACTAACAACAACAAGAAGCTCTGAACAAACGCAGAAGCTCTGTAGGAATTGAGGTGCCAGCAATGGAAACAGCCGGACAGATTCTCAAGGCCTCCTGGTTTCGATGGGAGGTAGTGTGAGGCTTTGTGGAAAGTCAGAGATATTTCCTTACCTTGGTTCAAAAGAGGATAGATGGAGGTCGAGTGCTTCTTTTTTACCTGGTGCTATGGTCTGGTCTTTAGAAGAAGCCAAGAATGTGCTGTGTGCACCTCAATGTTTCTAGTCTGCCTCTGATACTTGTACTTGGTTGTATTCAGGAAAAAAGGTATGAGTACAGCATACAGTCTGAGAAAATAGCGCAGAAAGAGGATAGGAATGTTTTGATTTGTTTGGGGGTGACCAGAAAGCAAGAAAAGAGAATTTCTATTACTACAGACCTTCTGGAGAGCTCAGATGTGGCCAGGGAAAAACAAACAAGCAGAAAAAAAAAACAAAAAACAAAACCCAAAACAAACAAAGCAACAGCAACAACAAAAAAACCAAACAAAGCAAACACCAAACAAACCCACAAACAAACCCAAAAACCAAACAAAATAGACCCTCTCTGAACTATATCAAATATATATATATATAAAAAAATCTTGTTTCTCTCCTTTACTTGCTGTCATCCACATGCTCACACATACTCTGCCTTTGCAGCTGCAAGGTCACTGTTTTACAGTCAAGTGAACCAAGTGATTGATTTATTACCAATGAAGTGAGATTTGATTGATTTTATTATTTCTTTTTCTGTTTACATAAAAGCAGTAAAGAAGGAGGAGCAGGAGGAACAAGGCAGGTGCAGAGTGAAGCACAAAGCAGAATCTCACTTAGGGGGGCCAAGTAGTGCAATACTTACATCCGTGATTGGTTTATTTTGCAGCTTTTGATAGGGCTGCACTGCTTAATTGCACCCCTTCCCCTGCAAGTGTCTGCTGAGCATTTCTTTACCCAGTAGAATTATGCCTTCAGTGAAGAGGGATTTCATGCATTTGCATTTTGATGGGAGTACTTCAGATGAAAGGGACATGACAGAAGGAGTGATGGTGGATTTTCTTGTTTGTAGGCTATGGCTGGGCCACCCTTTGAGCATGGGTCCAAGTTTGAAGTCATTCTCCAGGTCATCTCACGTCCAAACTGAACACTAGCTTTGAGTCAGCTTTACAAAGTGGTAGGAAAGAAAGTTACCCTTGCACTATGAATAGGCTGTGTTCAGGATAGGGCATTTCTTGAGATACACCCATGCTGGCTTGAATCTGCCAATGCCCATCCTGTCAAACCTCAGGAAATGTCCCCTGACAGATGGGTTGGCCAAGTTCTTTCATGGAAAGGTTCCTGCTGCATGACAAGAAGCCCTGTGGGGTTTGGAGATGGCTGAGCAGCAGGTTGTTAACAATATGGTTGCACAGTCAGGCTTTAGTGGCCTGCCCCCAGGTCTGTGTTACACAAGGCAGTGTCGACATAGCCTCAAACTCTCTGAATTTAAGTTGATTTTAATTCCATAGGACAGGTTTGAGATTAGTTAAAAGTTAGGGGCTTAATGAAGGAATTGCTGGATGAAATCCCCTGGGCTATGTTTTTCATTGAGTGGGATCCCAATGGTCTCTTCTGACTTCACAGGTCTGTGAACCACTGCAGTAAGTAGGTTGTTTTTTTTTTTTTAATGGAATGATCATTATTTTCTTGACATGAAAATCATCCCTGTACCTGTGCATTGTTTTAAAAAGCCTTCCTGCTTGCAGAGCCACCTTCTGCAAGCTGGTTCTGAAAGATCTGCCTGCTGAACTTGGGTGTGGGGGGGAGGTACTGGCTTGCATACCTCTGCATGGTGGATTTCCTAACTTCAGACTTCTCTGAAAAAATTATTTTCTCTCACTTGCCCCCAGGAAACAAGTCAGGGAAGTCACTAATATTGGTAAAATTAGTATGTGGAACAAATATTCACAAACACATGCTGTGTTTAAGCATGATCCTGAAGTTGTTCCTGTGCATATTAAGTTATATTTGTGTCTTGAAAACCCTAGACAGAAAACTCTTGTAGCTTTGGGAAGCCACAGTGAAAGTGAGAGGAGGGAAGACCAGTCGTGCAATGAATGGGACTCAGAAAGTGGGTTTGACTTCTGCCACACACCCTCCGATGACTTAATTTGTGCACTGCTTGGTTTTTCTAAGTGGAGACATGTAGTGTGATAGATTTTTGCAGGGCTTGAGAAGCATATGCTGATTGCTTTTGAGGTGCTCAGGTGAAAAGTAGATGATTTAATGCAGTGAAATTGTCAGTTTGATTTGAGGGTACAGCTACAGGCTGACAAAAGACGAAGTTAACAGGCAATAAATAAGGAAGTTCTCTCCTGGGACTGGAAATCCATCCTCCCACCTGAAGGCCAAACATAGCTGTGAGCAGTCTCATCCACTGCAGCACTGAGCAAAGTGGGTCACCCCATTTGCGTGATGGTTAATGCCATTTCACTTTGCAGTGCAACAGGTTGGGAAAGATGCTTGCAATCCTCTCTGTGTTCTGTGTCGGGGGGAGAGATCTCCCTGAAACATGGCAGCAGCTTTGCTGTGATCATATGATCTGCACCTGCAGTTGCTATTTTCTGCTTGTACTGTGGAGGTGCCTTGAGGTCTACAGTGAGGACTCGGATGTGGCTGGATTGGGCTGTAGGCAAACACAGGAGTCATTTCTTCCTTCAGGGGCTGGCTGGCTGGAGGGTGCTGATCCTCCAGGCACGAGACCTGTCACTTAAGCTACTTGGTTATATGAATATTTGAAGGACTAGAGCTGAGCCTCATGGCTTCTCAGCACCTTAGCTGCCCGAGTTTGAGTCAAGTTATCAACATTTTGCAAGGGGCTTCATGTTTAATTTGGATTATTTGATCTTCATAAGCAAAACAAGGAAGGAAAGATTTCCTAAATTCCTGGCAGGATTTCTGTTCTTTTATTTTTTCTTTTTTCTTTCCTTTCTTTATAAACTTAATTTCTTTTTTTTTTTTCTGCTTTTATTTTCCCACCCCACCCAGACTTAAACAGTGCCGGGAAATTCTGTACTTACCCAGCTGTGCTGTCTGAGGAAAGCCAAGTTGGTTTTTTTCCATGCATCAAAATCATAATAGTTTGAAATGACTTATTAATTTGCTGAGTTTCCCAGAGAGAAGACATTAGATACTTAACTGATATGCCCCTTGTACTTAGCCAAAAGGCCAAACAAAGGTTAGGACAAGTGGATACACACGACTTCTATATCCAAATCCTTGAGGATTTCCCATTAGCTAAGTCAGAATTTCTTTTTTGTTTGTTTGTTTGGTTTTGTTTCAAGCAAAAGTAATTAATGTGGATCAAGTAAAGCAGGTTAATTTCTTTTCATTGCAGCTCTTTCTGGTGCAAACTCTGGACAGAAGCTGCAGCTGGTTACTCAAATGGTTGTCTTGCCTGACAAAATAGAGTGATCACCTTCAGTTGGGTCACTGCTTGAGAATGTATATTATGAAATAATTTTAGACCGAGTTAGTTTGTGCGTTAGCAAACAGATCAAAAAACCACTGCTTCTGTGTTGATGACAGAATTGTGTTATGCATGTTTCTGTCTCCCTTCACATCACTGTGACTTTTTTCTTGCTACTATTAAGCAAAGTCTTAAAACACTGCATTTCTGTGGGTTAGTACTGTCTTGCTCTGCTAGCAATGGAAAACTGTTTGTTTGGACTGGCAAGAAATACTGTTATTTTATTTACTGTGCTTTTTGATGGGTACATTATATGTTCTGGGCTGTGACAAGTGATTACACAGTATATAATCCCACAGCATTCAAGAGGATTGGCACCCAAATCAGGATGGTGAAACTTGTATCAGTAAAAGCATTGTGACCTAGAACTGTTACCTGTGTCTGGAGTTCCCAAAATGCCCAGGCTATGCTCAGGCAACAAGAAATGGTGCACCAAAATAGAACCCGGCATGAGAAAGCCTCCAGGCTGCAATAATATTTCCTCAGCCGCGCTCACTGTTAGGCCCTTCCTGGCAGAGCTGGACCACATCCACAGGTCATGTTGACTTTGTCTGGATTGATGGGGTTTCAGCAGCTGTCCCTTGCTGCTTTCAGGAAGTCAGTTTGGGATCTGTTAGGTGAAACAGCCCTGTAAGTTTAGGAACGAGTGCCAGTGGCTGGCTGTGAGTGGTGGTGTGATTTGTGTCCTGAAGAATGGTATCCAGCAATACACCATGTGGCCATGCCCATGGCTGGCTGTGTCAGAGGACTCCATAGGAAAAAGAGACTAAATGTGGAATTTGGAGGCAAATTTGGGGCAGTTAGGTCTCTAGTTCCCTGTCTCCTCTGACCCCATAGAGGGCTTCTGCTCACATGGTACATAACTTCTGCATCATTGTCCAGCTGTTGCCTTGTGACCATGCAGGTCCCTTTCTGGGATGAGATTGACATCCACCCTTGCTAATTCTGGTGGCACAAAAGCTGTCCTCCCTTAATGCACTGTTGCTGTGTTGTAGCTTTCAGGAAGGTATCAGAGCAGAAGAAATGGTACAGGGGTCTGGATGTCCCTGGAATAGTGAAACCTGCTGGACCTACAACAATGCCTAAGAAATCTCTCCCTTTTCCCTGGGTTTGTTTATATCTTACCTGCATTTCACTGCCAGACTGGTGGGGAGATGATGAAGAGTCTTCTCATGGGAAACAGTTTTTTCAAGCAGCAAGTCTGAGCTGTGGGACTTGGAGAGTCAGGAATGGTCTTCTCTCATCAAAAAGACCTTTGATTACGTAGTAATTAATTCTGTAGATTTTTGACTAGTTGAAGCCTAGGTGGCAAATAGTTGGATCCAGGTGGTAACTGGTACAGATAGCAGAAAGTGAACAGCAACTTTGCTGCTGCTTTTTTTTTTTTTAACTTGGGAACTTAAAAATTCCAATCTTGCTGCATTAAACTAAGTCATGCAGAAATGCTCCAGCTGTTCTTTGCGTTGTGGAAGCCAAATTCAGCATTTTGATGGTTTTTTTTTAAATTTTGTTTTTGAGAGACCAGTTGTGGAACTATTTGATGTGTTAAGTAATAAAATCATACCTGTGCTATCCTTCCATTTATTTGGGTTTCCCTAGCTAGCTTATTTAAGGTGGACTCCTTTCAGCTCATCGTGCGAAATACCAAGTTCACCAGGAGGTAAACTGAACAGCCTTCTTTGCAAGCTGGGACGTCCAGTTGCACTGGTGGACTATTAACCTTTTAGGCTTACTCTTCCCCTTCACTGAATGCTCTGATGGCAGCTGAACTCGCAGGATTTTTGGTCAAAGGTGGTAGAACACATCAACAGATAATTTCTGTGGTATGTTTTCTGTTTTAGAAAGAGCTTTATTTGCTGCTGTGTTGGGAACCCTTCTCAGCCTCCTCCATTTGCAGGAAGATGGAATTCTGGACTTAATGCTCTCAGGGAGAATCCATTGAAGTATTTTTTTCAGTATTATTATTTTGGAAAATGTTCTGGTTTTCCTGGGAATTTTCAGATATGGCCTTGCTCTGAAGTGTAGACAAGTCTCATTTAAACTATATATATACACATCTATAGTTTACCTTAAAAGGTTGAACTAGATGATCCTTGAGGTCTCTTCCAACTTGGTATTCTATGATTTATAATGTTCTGATGAAAACCTTTGTATCTGCTTAACAGAGGTCCCTGCCTTCACTTCACACTCAGTGTGAGAAAGAACAGGAATCTGAGTCTGGGAACACTCACCCCACGGCGTTAATTCCTAGAGCAGTGGAACTCATGTCCATTTTGGGATGCTGATGACATATTTCAGAGTTCTGCTTATGACCTTCTGCTTATGCTGTGCTTTCTGTGTGCATGTTCAGGAGAATAGTACATGCTGCATGCAGCAGCTTGGCCTGAGCAGCTCCAGGGATTGATCCAGACACTGGGTGACCTTATGCTGCCATGCAATATGAGGTAGTGTCCCTCATCCCTCATGTAAGCATGGACTTTCAGAGCTCAGTTCCTCCTGGTTTAATGGAAGAAAATAACCTGTGTCCATTATCAAACTATGATGAGTCCTTTCCACAGGTCTTGTAATTTCAAAGTTATTCCTCTTGCTGTTGTTTTAACAGAAGTGCAAAATCATAGAACGTTGGAGGTTGGAAGGGACCTACAAAGATCGAGTCCAACCCCCCTGCCAGAGCAGGACAAAGCTAGAGCAGATCAGGCAGAAATGCATCCTGGCAGGTTTTGAAAGTCTCCAGAGAAGGAGACTCCACAACCTCTCTGAGGAGTCTATTCCGAAGCTCTTACAGTAAAGAAGTTCTTGCCTCATGTTGAGGTGGAACTTCCTGTACTCGAGCTTGAATCCACTGCCCCTCATCCTAAGTGAAGCTGTCTGTGGATTTCCTGGGTTACAAATATTTTTAATCTAAGCTTTTTTAACTTAAAGTGTAGTCAGTTCTCCTGCGGCTAGAGCTGGGTGGATGGTGAAGGTCACTGCACAGTGATGGGTGCAGAGTTATCTAGTCTGTTATCAGTGACTGCACCGGGTACATCTCAGGTACCTGACCATATGACAGCACAGTAGCCTCTTGCGATCTTCATTTTCTCCCTTTAACTGGGTGCCTTTTCCTGTGTCTCTCTGAGTTAACTCGGGAGCATGAAATGGACTGTCTGGGATATCAGAGGACTGGGTGCTTAAAACAAACAAAGCCAGACAGCAGTTTATAGCAATTCAAAGACTATGGAAGCATTTGTGCTTGTGATACTGCCTGCTTTGTGTGCCAAAGATTGTAATGGGGGAAAATAACTTTGAAAGTTAGGGAGGGGAGAAAACCCTATTTTGGGGGTGGGTGGGTGTGTGTGTGCTAAAGAAAAGGGCACAGACTTGTCTTGGGATGTGAGTGAAGAAGATAAACATTTGTCATGCACTGAGTGAATAACAAAACAAAGGAAGGTGGCTTAGTAGCCATTTAAATTTCAGATCCTTAGTGCTACTGAAGTGCTACAGATTTGACGTGGAAAATATCAGTACAGTCCTCTTACTGGAGTTTGCCAGGATCACAGAGGTACTAGTATAGAAATCCATCAAATACTATTATCTCTCTATATTATACTCTAATAATATTCTTAATCTTTTGTTATATTTTTCTCTTGGGCCTATATGCTGCGTTGAATATTTCTTGGCAGGCCTTCAGATCTCTAATTGTTTGTGTATTTAGCTTGCCTCAGGCCAACTTTAAATGAGTGTGTATGGGAATCTTTGATGTGTATGGGATTATTTAAGTACCTTTGCTATACCTGTGTGGTACTGCTGATCATAAGTCATCCCATTAAAAAACAAAACACGCACCCCACCCCCCAAAAAAAACAAACAAAAAAACAAATCCAAAAAAACAACCCACAAAAAAAATCCCAACAACAACCAACAAAAAAAAAGCCAAACAACCAAGACAATGCAGAAGGGGAATCCTGCTGAGTTTTTGATCTACTGAGGAATCCAGTCAGTGATATTCAAAGATATCAGGGCTACCTCTGCACATTTCAAACTTCTGGTGGTACAAGTTGTTTATACTTTTTTCAGGGTAGCCTTGAGGGGCTAAGGCCATGCTTGCAACTCCTCTAGAAATGCCTGAAGTCACTCCACACTACCTTGTCTGATAGCACAGTGTGTTCAGTGTGAGCAGAAGTCTTGCTTCTGACACTTGATAAATACAGAGGGGTTGTTTCCTCTCAGAAGTTGCTTCTTAGTCTGAACCAGGATGGAGCTATTGTTTTCTTTTTGTCTCCCTCAGTGATTTTGATTCCCTTGGATCCCAGCATTAAGCACATTGCATGAAGCCTGTTTGATGGGCACTGGAGTGATATAGTTGCTTCTGGGGATGGGCAGCCAGCAACTTGAATACCCCTGTGCCAGTGGAGACTGAGTTTTGGACTAAATGCCAGTGAAGGGGGAGGCAGAAGCAGACATGGACCAGGGAGGTGGACCCATGGTAGCAAAAATAGTTATGAAATACAGTGCTATAAAAACTCTTCTGTGGGGTCCTCAAAACATTGGCACATCTCTAGTGTGGTTTATGACATTTCTGGCATGACAGAGAATGACAGCCCAGTCTTTCAGTGTTCAGGATTATTTGAGCTGACTGTTTCAGACAGACACTCACGTGTCCTTTCATTATTCCTACACTGTTGCTCTGCTTTGTTGTTTGTGTTGTGTTATCTGCGACTTGAGGGAATAACAAAAAGAAAAGACACAATGCAAAAACCATGCTGGTGTATTTGCTTGAATAACATGATGTAGGGGCCAGGCTTCTTAACGAACTGTTGTGCCTGTGTGGCAGCAATGCTCAAAGCAGGGCAGTTAGGTGTGTCAGAACAGAGTGTGCAGACACCTGCATTGCAGTAAGGGGCTGATCGGGGCTGATGTGCTCTGATGAGGGCACAAATGGAGATCATGAGCATCAGTGCTATACCAGTGGCACACTCAGAAGTGTTTGGCAATGGTCCTACCAGTGTCAGGGTTGAGGCTCTGGCAAAACCAGTACCAAGCTGCATGGATTTGCCTCACAGACCACATACATGGCCCTTGGGCCACCAGCTGATCTGCCTGAATGAAATCATCACAGTCTGCGTCCCTGACTCAGTTCCTATCATGTATTGTCTCTGGTGGTTCAATCTGGACAGAATTCCCAACTGCTCCAGGTAGTTTGAGTGCTGTTATATGGTGAGTGGCCTGGTGTCAGTCACACTGAAGGGTTTTCATGGCTCAGTCCTGCAAATGGGAGTCTCCAACCCTAAAGTAATGAGCAGACTTCCCCAAAGGCAGGGAGGAAAGCTAGAAGAGTGGCTGCTCACAGTTTTTGTTTCATTCAGGTTAAAAAATTAGCTTTGCACATGGAGAAAGAGCAGAGACCTCTGTTGGCTGTCTTTCAAGAGACTTGCACCTTCCTTCTCCTCACTGCTACAGCAGGGAGTTATGATTTCTTTTCTCTTTCAGATACCTTTACCCTACTCTATCTTGAAAGCTATCACAAGGAACTTGTCATGTGTCTCTCTGCCCTGACCCCAACATCTTAACCCACTCTCCCTGTGCCTGTGCTCACTTCTTGTTTTCCTTCTCTCCATTTCACCTCCTGTTAGGCAACATCTCCCCCGCAAAGCTCTGCTGGAACAGAGGCTGCACATGGGCTGAGAGAGGGGGAAGGATTTAGACACCTCTAAGCATAGTGCAGCTCCTTGACTCATAGCCTGGTCCCTCTGGGTGAAGAAGGAGAAAACAGCCTGGTTCTTAGCCACCACTACCAAAGCCTGTGCTGCTGCCACACTCCAGGCAGCTCCCAGTTCCCGTAAGAGGAGCAGGTCAATGGGAAGGGTTCTGCTGCTGAGCTCCAGAACGCTCCCTGGGAGTCTCTGGGAGTGTCAGCAGATTTCGAAGGGAGCCAAGAGAAGGGCCTCCAGTGCATGGCCTGGCTATGTGCCAGTACCTCTGAGCTAGGCGTAGGATTAGCTGTTGTCACATGCACTGCCTTCCTGTAAGTTCAAGGCGTTGGGCTCCGTCCACCGCCTTGGAGCGGGGGCTGCGGGGACGGTTCAGTCTGTGAGAGGTTCACACGACACGATGGGTACTGCTGTGTCGCTGGGCAGTGAAAGAGATGGGCAGAAGTTGGGAAAGGGGCTTTTGGATTTCATTACTTTCTTCCTGCACCCTGTATCCTGGCTTTGGAAAGCACTGAGCAGATGCATGGGCCTGGACTGCCCCGTGAGTTGAAAAAAAAAAAAAAAAAACTGAGGGAGAGTGAGAGAAAATCAAGGGAATCCATTAAAAATTGCCTCTGCTACCTCATTAATCTTTTGCAGCAAATAATACATGCAAAACTTGGGCTAGCAAAGTCTCCAAAGAATAACATTTTTTTTGGTGAGGTTTTAACAAATTAAAGAAATAAATTAAGTCACTAGCACAGCAGGAAAGTGCTTGAGGCCTCCAGGATTTGTATGTTTTACCATTGTTCTAAAAATAAACTGGGGAAAAAAAAAATTTTAGTCTTTCAGTTGAAAAATAATAATTGCTTTCAGTGGCCATGGTTGGGTTTTGCTTCCACATGGTGCTTCACCACCTTCCCCAGCCCTGTGGCTGACTTTTGGAAACAGAAGGCAGAAGATGGTAGGTCTGGAGGTGGCAGGTGAAGGGAGAGGCATGCTGGGCACGGGCAGGAAAGATGTAAAGCAGAAACTAAAATGCCTGTGCCTCACCCCACTGCAACTGCTGAGACAATGCCTGTGGTGCTAGAAATCAGTAATCAGCTTTCTGCCTGCCCAGCCCCAAACATGTGGGAAAACTGGCAGCTTGGGTGAGGTTTGGAAGAGAGGTGGCTGGTGCCCCAGATGAATGGCCAGGCTGGTCCCCTCTCCTCCCTTGCTATATTATAGACTGGACATTTTTTAAGAGAGCGGCACAAGGCTTCCCAGGTTGCCAGAAATCAGGCTGCCTTCTGATTTCCTTTTTTACGCTCCTTTTTGTGATTTTCAGTCAAGTCCCTAGAGATAACAGCATGATGTCTACTCTCTCCTCCTCCGCTAAAACAGAGCACTACTCCCTCATCCCAGTTGCTGCCTCAGTACTTGCTTCCCCCCCTCTCCTCCCTCGACTACCTCCACTGGCCATTCCCTGCCTGCTGTCATTTCTTCCAGCTCCACCCAGGCCCTACCTTGGGGAAGAATAACCACACTCCCTCTCTTTCTTGCCTGTCCCACAAATTGAAACAACTGTTTTTTGTCAAAGCCAGCTGAGCTGCGTGATCTGCAGGCAAGAGGCATTCTGGAGGAGGCTTTTTAAGGGTGGACACGATGGAGAGGTGTCTAGCTTTCCACTAGAGATTATCACTAGAAGTTAGGAATCATGAATTCTGCCATCTCCAGCCATTGCTCACACTGAAGTTGGATGTGTACACATTAAAAAGGCAATCAGTTAATGGATGCCTTCAGAGGGGCAAAGGTGAGGCTGCTGTTTTCTGGCAGGTAATCTGCAACTTGACTGTAATTGCCTCCCTACTCACCTGAATTCTGCAGTAGTCAATATATAATATGTGCATGAGCAGTACAGGAGATGTTTACTCCAACATTCTACATTGCTTTCTGCTGCTGGAGCTCTGACACTTGTTCTTCCAACCCCACTTTTCTTCCCTGTAGAAGCCTTTCAGGGGGCTCAGCCACTGATTTGGTGTGGATTACCTGTGCGTGGGGTAGTCAGCTGTGTGCATACACACGTGTGCTTGTACACACGTGTGCGTGGTGCTTCCAAGTCAGCAAATGCCAGAACTCCCATCACCCCCAGTATATTCAGTTAGTCCCCCTGTGAATGTTTTCTTGCTGTAGCCTTTAATTGCATATGCTTCTGCTATTTTCCCCCCTCTTTCATCCCTGCCGTATTTTCGTGCGCAGAATGGGCTGTGCTCAATTACTGAGCAGCAACTTAAGATTTAGTTTTCTCCTTACTGCTCAGTGTGTGGCCACTACCCTTATTTACTGCACAATATTCAAGCCCTGCTCTGATGACAAAACAGTTGATTTCTGCATGGGCTCTTCTGCATCTTCATTATTGTGTGTGTATCTTTGGCTATACGAGTGATTTATGGTGGAACTTGTTCTGGTACTTGTCCCCAGCCTCCTGATGGTGCCCACTTATTGCTTTCATTCATGGGATGGTTTTAGACTGGAAAAATATGTCAGAGAAAACTGTAATTTGCTGTGAAGGGAGGTAGCCACTTTGTTTTGTTTGTTTGTAGCCAGTGCATGTTCTGTTTTGTCACAAAAGCCATGAGTGAGCAGTGAAGAAGCTGGTCTTTTTTTCTGCCTGCTGCAGCTCTGAGGAGAGGGCAAAACTGCCCCTTCTTGGAAGCCTGCGGGGAGGACAGAAGAGCTTTTACAGAGTACAGTGTGGGACAGCCTTTTCACCCAGACACATCCCCCAAACATGGAGAAGAGCTCCTGGGAAACTCTAAAGTGTGGCACTGGGCTATGACATCCCCACGTGGTGCCTGTAGAGAGTCTCCTGGGAGCCAGCGCTGGAATGGTGCAGGGCATGGAGCTGAGCAGAGAGCACTGAAAGCTGCTGGAGAGAGAAGGGTGGGAGCTCCCTAGCATGTGAACACGCAGCAGCTAGGAAGGTGCAGCAGTGGGGAAAGAATGGATTGGACTGGTGGGTTGTTGGTTTTTTTGTTTGATTGGTTTTGGTTTTTTGTTGTTTGGGTTTTTGTTTGTTTGTTTGTTTTGTTTTGTTGTTTTATCTGCTCAGAGATCTGTGTTCTCTGTGTTTTGAGTAGACTGGTTTCATATCTGTAAAAGTTCTCACCTCTTTGACATGCTTGGGCTGTTCACGTTCAGGAAAAGGTGTGAGAAGACCACCTCTAAGTGCTGGCCAGCATGAGACCCAGTTGCACCTAAAATACAACCACCTTGGCAGCACCTGGATTTCTTTGGCCACATGTGCCCGTGTTACGCACCATTAAATCCCAGTGGCAGTCCTGGCTCTGAGGCTCTGTAGAAAGCTTCTGGCTCTTGCTGATTACTGTGCTAACTCTTGAGTGGCTTGGGAAGGTAGGCTCTTCGTGGTGCTGGCATTTTCCCCTGAGGAAAGAGGGAATACATTTGTTTCCTATAGAGCTGCAACAGCAACCACTGCCTATAGGGAAGACCTGAGACATTGTGTGGTGTTGGACTCATGTGACTAACAAGGATGGTGTTCACTGGGCTAAGGATGACAAGGAGCAATCCCCTCTTCTCTGCAGTTAGCAAGTCAGCAAGGAGTTTAAAGGTATTGATGGTTGGATGGAACTGAGGCTAGATCAGTATTTAGCATAAGCCTCTAGCAGACTGAGGAGAAGGTCTCTGAGATGGTGATGGATTGTTGTAAGTGTGGGGCTTATGTGTGAGGATGGATGAAACTAATAAGGAGGCTGCCAGGTGCTAACTAAAGGAGGAAAAGAAATGTTTTTCCATCTATGTTTTATTGAAGTTCTCCTTTACATAACCCTAGGAGAGCTTCGTGTTGTCTTTTAAAGGTATCTGAACCAAGAGATTGCTGGTACATGACCTGATCAGAGTTTCCAGAGCAGGTGTCTGGACAAAGAGGTTCTCTCAGCTTCCTGAAGTATAAGGGAAAGTGTGATCCTTTAACAGCCAGCATTTAAAACACGTGGAAACATATCTGCATGAATGATGCCTCAATTCCACCACTGTGGGAAAATATAAATCCTTACTCGCTGCCCAAGCCACTGCGACGTGAGGCCCAGGCTTGGCAGGAGCCATGATTCAGTCTCCTCTGAATTGCCAGCTCTCTAAACAAACTGTGTGTTATTGAAACAGAAGAATCTGTTTTCTACTGGGACTTGAAGTAATTTGTATTGAGACTTGAGAGTTTCCAAGCTACCAGATTTTGAAATTGTCTTTGTTAAAACAGGAAAAGAATCCTAGAGCATGGAGATTTGAGTTGGCAGTCTGGGTCTGTTCATCGTGGGAGTGAAGGGGAGATCTGCAACTAGTTTCAGTAACTGAACAGCAATGTTTGTCAAGGTAGTGACAGAGACACCAGTAGCCTTCCCTTTGGCACTTGCCACATGAGCAGGGAGCAGCTGTGGTGCTTGTGTACCCATCACTCCAGCGGCTGACTCCAGCCTTGGTTTCTGACCTTCCGGGAGATGGGCTTGCAAGAGACTTACAAGATCATGTCACACTAGAAAACTAAGTGTTTGCTTTTGTTTCCTGAACAGTGCATAGTAACTCCAGGAGGCAGAAAGTACCAAGCAATAGGACAGGTTCTCTTGAAGAGACCATGGGTTGGCCTGCGGGGAGCTAGGCTAAATCAAAGCTAAGGAATGCTTTATGGACAGCAAGCTTAGAAAGAGATTTTAGTTAGTTATTTTTAAGAGGGCAGTTTGGAAGCTGTGGCCGATTCTGAACCAGGGCTTAAGTGTTGTAATGGGCAGGAGTGGGGTTAAAATGGACTGACCCTGGTGGAGGATATTCCACATCTAACCTTGGATTTGAGTCTGATTTCTCTGATAAGAACCATCTTTAATGTAAAGCTGAAAAGGTAATATGAGGATGAAAAGGTTGGCAATAAAAGAAGTTTGGCCAAAATTTTCATTTGTATGGGCTATGTAAACCTCTCTCTCAAGCTATCATTACTGATCTATTTTTACTTTCTTTGCTTCCCGGAGGCAAAAGTAATAATTCCATAGCAAAAAGGCCAATTTTCCCAGCGTTTACCAAAACCAGCATGAATTTCTCAATGGCCGATGTCACAGAAGTTGATTTTCTAAAAAGTTAGAGAGTTTTGTAAGCATCAATGTTGTTGTGGACAGAAAGGGGCCAATTAAACCCCAGGCCCTAGATAAGTTTGGATCTTTATCCATGCTTGCTATCTCATTATTGTGATCCAGGTTCCTCTCTGCTTGATGTCTTTCCAAGATTCCCCTGTATTCGTTTTATCCTTGACAGGCTAGTGAACATCTACTGGCACTTGTATCAAAAGGTTTGGAAAGGGAACAGCTGAACATAATCTTCAGATAAATGCAGCATACCATGACTGCAGATAAATGGTCTATCCCATGAAGAGAGAAGTGAGGCCTGTAGCTCTGAAAAGCTTTTGATTTAGATTTTCCCCTGGAGAATAGAATCATAGAATGGTTTGGGCCAGAAGGGACCTCTAAAGGTTGCCTAGTCTGACTGCAGTGAGCAGGGACATCCTCAACTAGAGCCGGTTGCTCAGAGCCCCATCGAGCCTCACCTTGAATGTCTCCAGGGATGGGGCCTCAACCACCTCCCTGGGCAGCCTGTTCCAGGGTTCCACGACCCTCATGGTAAAGAACTCTTTCTGACATCCAATCTAAATCGACTCTTCTCTAGTTTCAGACCATTGCCCCTTGTCCTGTCCCTACAGGCCTTTGTGAACTGTCCCTTTCCCGTCGTCTTGTTGGCCCCCTTCATGTACTGGGAGGTCGCTATTGGGTATCCCTAGAGCCTTCTCTTCTCCAGGCTGAACAATTCCAGCTCCCTCAGCCTGTCCTCGCAGGAGAGGTGCTCCAGGCCCCTGGTCATTTTCGTGGCCCTCTGATGGCTCTGTTCCATCAGCTCTATGGCCCTCCTGTGCCGAGGGCTCCAGAGCTCGAGGCAGTACTCCAGGTGAGGTCTGACCAGAGCAGAGTGGCAGAATCCCCTCTCTTAATCTGCTGGCCTCGCTTCTTTTGATGCAGCCCAGGATGCGATTGGCCTTCTGGGCTGCAAGTGCACACTGGCTGCTCATGTCCAGCCTCTCATCCACCAGCACCCCCAAAGTGAAGATCGTGTTATCACTGTCATGATCCTGTAGCACGGTGAGCTGAGCTGTGGAAACTCTCAGGTATATACCTGCAGCTTGGCTACCCAGGGGGTTTTGTGGCTTGGGTCAGGAAAGCCCTGTCAGGTCATGTGCTGCTAGGGCTTAGTGGCTCGAGTCTTCCTCAAATTAGCCAAAAGAGAAGGAATGAAGTGCATATTCCACCCCTGATGCAGCAGAAGTATACAAACAAATATATCCCTCTCTGCTGGGCCACATTCACACGCACGTGCTGGTTCCTCAGTGCCAGATCCCACTATGAACTCTAGCTCTGCATGCTGTTAGAAATGGCAGAAGGAGATGGATATCAGTATCTCCACACACGCACATAGAATGGGTTTTTTTTGACCTGCAGCATATGGTGATATTTGCTTAATCCATGGAAAAAAACACGTGATGTGACATGTATTTTCCCCACAAAATGCAAACCATAGTCTTACACTGGGCTGTATATGTTACTGGATCCTCACAGTCCCATTTTCTGCTGCATAGCCAGGCAGGTATGTTTGGTATTTCTGTTCTTTTTTTTTTTTTTTTTTTAATTTATTTTTTTTTTTTCCACTGTTCCAGTTAAAAAAAAAGGCCATACCAAAAAAAAAATCAACCACCAGAAAACACATAAATAATTCAGAACACATGCTTTATGTCAACTGTTTCACTGTTACTATTTTATCTCTATAAACAGGGCAGAGGCAAATCCCATCCAAACAAGGAAGAGGAGGAAGATGCATTGCAAAATTATGGCTGGGTCATGTGAGTCAAGAATACATGCACAGATACATCTTTTGACTGCAAGGCCCAGCTCAGAAATTCAATGCCTGCATTTTAATGCTCACGCATTGTGGGTTGCTGAGTGCACGTACAACAGGTTCATAGAATCACAGAATCATTAAGGTTGGGAACGACCTTCAAGATCAAGTCCGACCGTCTACTAAACATTATTAGGACCACTAAACCATCCTGAAATGCCACATCTAGATGTTTTTTAAATACCTCCAGGGGTGGTGAATCCACCACCTCCTTGGGCATCCTGTTCCAGTGCCTCACCACTCTCTCAGAGAGAGAATTGATGTTGCTGTGTGCACTCTGGCTGCTTCTGACTTGTTGTATGTGTGCAGTTGCCATTTGTTGATGGCTTTGGCTGTCTAGGCTTCCAGATGTTGAGAAATCCCAAGCAAATGTGCTGTAATGAGACTCCATTGGAGGGTGCTAAACTTTTTGGCATTCCCTAGGAATATAGCCTCTTACAAAATATTAATTTTGTGTCGCTTTTTGTAAGGGGGAAGCCAAATCCACCTGACTTCAGGAAGTGGGAAGTGCTCTGTTGAATTAAAAAAGGAGCTGGGCTGGACCCATAGCATATCTCTTCTTCCATTCGGATGTGGCAGTTTCATTTGCTTTTTCATCTTGTGAGTTCTTGACTGATCAGCTGCTGAGAGAGTTACTGAAAGTTGCTTTAATTTTCAGCACACCTTTACATACTGCTTATAGTCCCTACTGAAGCCCTGGTCCCTTTATGGGGATGTTCACTCACACTCCACGTGCTGTTGTTCAACATTGCTGAGAGAGCCTGTCTCTAGTTCTTTGTAGCTGCTTGAATTGTTTTAATAACTTGATGAGGTATATTATTTTGTATCTCTTCTGACACACTAGAATTAGACCCATCTCTGCTTTACTGTGGTGATAATAAATGTCACCATTACGTGTTTACCACTCAAGTTCTGATATGCAGTGCAAAGCTAAAGATAGCACAACAAACTACATAATATTCTAGGCTGTCATGTCTGCAGTGTAGAACACAACAGGCCAATTCAATCTTTCACAAGACCCATTCCTGCAAAGTATTTATCAGCCCTTTAAAAAAAAAAAACTATACAAAGTACATGCCACAGCATTGCTGTGAATATCCTGTCCCAGTACCTCTTTCTTTCTCTTCAGGTAGAAGATTTTGCTGATGTCCAGTGTAGGTTTTTTTTGGATGCAAATCTTTTTCCCACCTCAGTGGCCACAGAGGCAATAAGTAACAAATTTGTATGTACCAGATAGATGGGGGATCCTCTCTCATAGATGCTTCTGCTATGGTTATGAGGAACCAGAATTCTGGGGGCATCTCTTTGTGTCATATTTCCTCTCTGACTTCAGACAAGTCTGTTAGTCTCTGTATTTTGCTGCCTCAAAGGGATGCTGTGAAGTTAAGTTGACTGGTGTTTTCAGGGGTGTTCAGACACTGCACTGACAAGGGCTACATAGGTGAATGGAGAGAGAGAGCAGACATACGTTTATTAATCTGGTAAAGGACTGATATTTAACTCGGCAGTGCTCCCAAACAAATGTCAAGGACTAAATTATCAGCATGTCTCTTATCTCTGGAATTTTGTTTTGTGCTGTCCTACTGTACTTGTTGGGTTGTGGTTTGTTTTGCAGCTTCCTGGAAAAGAGAACTTTAAAAACATGAACAGAAAATGCCTGGTAAAAGCTGTAACCAGCTCTGACCGTCCGTAGTATGACAGCCAACAAATATCACCTGCTGATGATTTACAGATTCCTGGGAGATGCGGTGTTGAGTCTCAAAGAACTGGAACAAGAACAACTCACCCAATATACTTCTCAGGAAACAGTGTAATGTATCCACCCGCTTCATACTCTCCTAATTTAGGACATGTGTAGTGTGCAGCGATGAACTGGCCAACTGGTTATGTTGCTGTAAATCTCATTCCCCACCTTACAAAACACCCTTGATTGACCCCTTCTTTCATGGATGTTCAGCTCTAGTTTTCCAGCCCTATTCTTGGGAGGGAGACAAATCACGCTAGTTGTCCGTGAGCGCGCTCCTCCAGAGAGGAAAAATGCAATGTTTTGTTGTTTTTATTTCCTTGGGCAGCCTTTTCAAGTTCTCCGACCCACTTTTGCTTCCCTTTAAACTGTGACCAGTATTTATTTATCCCTTTTAAACACAATAATTTAATTAGGAAAATAATCAGCAGCGTTGAAATGATCTTTGAACTATACCCCTATCACTGAAGGAGATTTATGAATGCATTATACAAGAAAGATCCTGTTATCTAAAAAGCTTTCTACTAAATGGTTTTGGCATCAGAAAATGGAGACTTAAAATTCTGTGCTAAATTTATAATGTCGAGATGTGAACGTTATTTATAGAGTCTGAAAGGTATTCCAACTGAATCTGACAAGTTTGTCTGGATTATTTATTGAAAATAAAACTGTTTCAAGTTCAAAGGATTTCAGAAGTGAGTTGGATATTTATGAGTCTGAACGACAGATTGTAAAAGTACCTGTATAACAGACAGAGGTTTAATGGTCTAGGCTCCCTCTTCAGACAGTGGAGAGAGATTGGCATGTTACAGTGCTGTTCCATTTTCTTAGGCACTTATCTTCAGATGGGAATTTATTGGCTGATCATCTCAGCAGGGCATTAACAGGGCATCTGTAGGTAATCATTATCATCATCTGCCAATTCCAGTTCCCTCTGCTTCAGATCAAGAGGAAGTTTCTGAAAGCTGCCTGAGCTGTAGGTGCCTTGGGCAGAAAGTGATCGGGTCCAAAAAAGAAAGTCCTACCTGTGAAGTCTCACTCAACCCTAGCTCTTGCTAAGGTTGAGCTCTTCAGCTGAGCTCCTGCTAGTTATGTTACAGGGCACATTCGACATCCATGGGCTGAGTGAACATCAGCACTAGAGGACATAGTTCCTAAGTCCCAAATGCCTTCTGGGGTATGGAGGCTCCAAGTTAAGACAGTTTCTGGACGTGCTTAGCAGAAGAATTAAAGATACCTCAGTAAGTGCTCTGGAGGAGGACCCAGTGTTTAGGGGAGGGATGGAAGATCACTTCTTGTCAGACCTCTCCACTCCTTCTGAGTGAACTGCAGGCTTAGATCCAGTCCTTTGTCCTTCATGAATTTGAATGGACATGTGAAGAGAACTAATTAGTTCTATCCAAATGCAGGTCTGGAATTGGGGTCTGGTAGCTGGAATGAATGAGTGGCACATGTGAAACCTGGTTTTCTATGGCTTTGGACCTTGTGACTAAATTGTCCTGTGTCTCTAAGAAGGTATGAGCTTTGTTGCAAGGTTTGGCTGCGTTTGGGAAATTCCTCCACGTGCTTGTCTCTGGGGATTCTCTGGTGGCTACTAAATACGATATAGGAAATCTTCTTAAAGGTCTCTTCTGTTAAGAACACTAGAATTATTTCCTGTACTGCCTTCTTACTTTCCCAGAATTGGTGCAAGTTCATCATTTTAGCCCTCTAGTAGCTTGACTCAAAATATGCCAGTAGGTTCAAAAGGTTTTGGGGTGGGGAGAGTAGATGGATGCAGGCTGACATGCAATGCCTTCCTGAGAAAAGTAAAATTAAAAGGCTACAGTCTCTGCCCTATGAACTTTCCCATGTCTCTAAACAGAACACAAGAATATGGACTGAAGGGTGGTACGGTAGATTAAGGATTTATGTCAGAAAGATCAGGAACTTTTTAGCAACTTGATGAGACCCCACTCCCAGATAAGTTTGCCACAATCTACGCTGCAGGGATCTATTGACATCAGCTTGATCAGAGGTATGATGAAGGAATTTATATCCTTCTGCTTTCCATTGCCTCATTTGCTCAGTTATGTTACAGATACTCCACATGGGTTCTGTAGGGAAAAGAGAACTAAAGATGAGAAAAAAGATGAAAAGAGAGGACTGCCATTTTTTCCATGAAGAGCAGATTGCAAGTGTGTGGCATTTTTCCCACACATCTTGAAGAGTTTTGGACTTGGGCTTTTTGAGGAGTTTTTAATTAATTTATTGTTTAAGTAACTGTAATGAGAAGAGCCCCTGCCACACTGATTCTAATGAGGATTGCATGTGTTCTGTGTCTTTCTTATTGTGGCCTATATCATTTAAATATCTTTACCAACATGTGCTGTGGCAGATTTCACTTATATCTGCTTAAATTAAAGCTTGTCACTTTAGGAGCTAAGAAGCATGCAAATATTTGAGAGAGATTTGACATTCAGTGCTGAAATCATTGCACTAAATATCTGGCATCAACGACATTACTTGAGAAGGGTTAGAAATTCTCGCTGTGTCGCACAGGCTGGACATTCTGGATGGAGAGAAGAAAAATGTTGTTCACCTTCTGTGTTCATAATTAAAGTTTCCATGAATTTCAGCTTGTTTTTCTTCTGTATTTTCTCTGAGCAATATGTGACTGAGCTCCTCAAAGTTGCTGCTAGGAGAGCTGCTAGGAGAACAAACAGTACCAGTATCTCAGGAGGAGCTGGAGTAAGAGCACGATTTAGCTGTAAAAGGAATGGTATTTCCTTATGTTCTCATGCCCCAGCAATGCAAGGGAAGATGGCGCTGAGCTGGAAGAGTCTGATGGAACCTTGGACATTTGAACAGCTCCAGCCACAGGAGATGAGGCTTAAATTTCTCTGTGTGTGATTTTTAATTCTTAGAGGTCACTGTGGCAAAACGCCGTGCTGTGGGTGGGACGTACGGCAGCGTGCAGCTTGCAGACTTCTCTGTGCTGGAAATTGCTTGTTTGTTGACATGCTGAAGTCAAACTTGGGTCTTCATGCAGAGGTATTATACACCTAAGGTTAATCTCATTGTAATGTAATTGTACTTAATAATGCACTTAGTTGGCCATTACAAAAGGGACCAGAACCCACCTATTCCAGTACCAGAGAGAGTCTTTGTGACCAAATGGAGAATTGCTTTCTCTTCTTAGCCTGAATCAGTGAATATGCAGTAGGCAAACAATTTCAGTGCAGGTAGGATCATAGGAGAATTCAGGCTGGAAAAGTCCCAACATCTTGCTCTAAGCAGGATCAGCCATGAGATGAGACCAGATTTCTCAGGGTTTTATCCAGGTTGGACCTTGAAAACCTCCAAGGGGGCTGCACAACCTCTGGCCAACTCTGATTGTCCTCAGGGGAAAATGAAATTAAATCCTTATAGCCAGCCTGAATGTCCCTTGTTTCAATTCATGCCTTGTCCTCCCACCACATATCACTGTGAAGAGCTTGGTCCTCTTCTTGGTGACCTCCTCTCTCAGCAACGTGGTACTCAGCTGACGAGTGGTGGCTGAGATGGAAAGAGGAGGCTCGGACCATGTTCTGACATTTAAGTTGGTATAAAGGCAAGTAACAGATGTTAAATACAGCATTTCCGCTCCTGAAGTCTGCATGTTGGCCTAGTCCCTCAGTCACATCATTCCTTTCAAAGCATTATTTTTCTTGTTCAACCCCAGACTGGTGGGTTTCCTACTGTTCAAAGATTTTGAGAGTTTTGGAGGAGATAATGTTCTGTTTGGTCCGTATTGATTTATCTTGTTTGCAAGCAAGTGAGGAAAAAAAAGACAAGTAAACACCACTTCCCACAGAGTGTCCCATTTTCTACTGTTTATTCCCCGTTTCCTTTAGGTTCTGACTTGTAGCCATAGTCACCTGTAGTTATGACTTGGCTGTTTCAGGTTATAACATAATATTTATTGTTTATTGTTGAACTTTGTGTAAAGAGGTGGTTCAAGCCCTGAGCACATTATGCTGTGTGTAGTCTCATTGGAGCACTGGGAGAAGAGGCATGAACTCGGGTCCTGGCCCAGATACCTTTTCATTCTTGGTTGTGTTGGCTTCAATTACTGTCCCTTGCAGCTGACACACAGCCCTCTGCCATGGCCAGGTTGCTACCTTTGAAGGAGCAGTAATCTGCCCCTCCACCAACTAAGCTCAGCCTAGGTGAAGGTCAGGTCTGGCGTGCAGAACTATTTAGAATTTGAGTGAATCTGCAGAGGAAGTGGTGGGCAGAACATTGGTGAGGAAGCTGGAGTTGGCAGAGCTGAGCCAACTTTTGTAGCACTTGAGCTTTCTTGTAAGGGAATTTTGTTTTTTGTTCAAACTCAGGCCAGGTCCAAGTGGAGGTGTTGTTCAATCCAGCAGAAACCATATGGAGGAGTGTATTTCTTCACACTGAGATGCTGTGAAATGCTCTTTAACTCCACTCTTCCCTGCTGTGGACTCTGCTGTGGGCTTATCCTCACCCTTTCCTCCAGCTTGCCCATTTTCAGGTCTGGAATAACCCGTGTTGGCAGCCTCCTGTAGCACCAAAGTGTTGAGTGTTTTAGGCTGACTGGTAAATCTTCATTTTTTGGATAAGAGAACTGATATGTAGAAAGCTGAAATGACAGGGTCTTGCTCCTTTTGCTTTGCAAACTGCAGTTTACTGTTGTCTGGGCTCCTGTTACTTGAAAAGCTCTGGGGAGGGTCTCAGGAACTTCACAGAGTCAGGGTTCCTCTGCAGCTTGTTCTTGCTTATTGTAGTCAATTAATTTGTTTCCTCTAAAGAGCTGGACAGGCTTTCTCCAGCTTTGGTGTTGTGCATTAATGCTTATGCATAATATAGTTTAAAGAAAAGATGAATTGGTGAGTAGTCCAGAAACCTGAGGCATGTTGCCCTTTTGAGTAATGATTCTGCATGTGGAAGGGGGAGGAAAATACTGCCATAGGGTCTCTGTGACCTGTTCATGGGTAAATAATTATTTAGAAAACATTGATTTGGAATGAAAAGTCAGCTCAGAGGCCTGATGGTTATACAGCAGTTCATGGGGTTAATCTGGGAAGGTTGTGAAGTCAGTCAAAAATGAAATTCATCCCTGAACAAAACTGCCCTGGTTAAGTTTTTATTTTTGAAAATAGAGAGGAAAATCCAAGCAGTGTTGATTTGCTGTAGGTGGAGAAAAACATCCTCCAGACTTGTGACATTTTTCAGACACTAAATCTTGTACATCAGATGGATCAAGCCGGATCTCTATATATGCACATCAACAATATCCTTTTGAGTGATGAGTGTGCAAGCTCTGCTAGAGTTTCCAGCACATGAAAGACATTAAAATGGACTCCTCCAAGTCTTTAAGGTGTGCTGTGTAGGTCGGCAAAGTGAGGTTAGAGAGTCAGTCAAAGCAGCTCAGAAGGCAAAGGTCTTCCAGTAATCTTTTATTATCTTGGATGTCTGCATTTCCCAGCTCCTGTTTCCCAACTGGAAAATGAGGATAATGCCAACATCTGATGGACAGCATCTGCTTTATTTGTTCTCAGTTTATAGGTTAGATTTCTTTTGAAAAAGACACAGTTGGCTCAACAACCCTAGGTAGGTGGGTCCTCCTACCCTTTATCTCCAGGCAGTAGTGTCAAGGAGGAGGTGATTTCACAGTAGAGGTAGGATATGGCAGACAGGAAGGAGTGCTCAGGAAGAGAGGCCTTCAGCCCAGTGGGCAGGTGAAGAGTCAGCAGAAATAAGGAAGAAACAGAATTGCTTCATAGGGACCCGAAGAGAATACACATGGCTTGCTGTCCTCCAAATATTCACTGAATGCAATGAAACCAGGATAGAAGGCATCCTTGTAAGGATGCAGTGGGCAGAGAAAAATTGACTTATGTTATCCATTTAGAGTAACTGTGTTCATCCTAGTCAGTCCAGTTTACATTGCCTTGAGAAGTTAAGGGTTCTATTTTATATTCTACTAAAAATCATTTGGTTTCAGAAGACTTTCTTATCTCTTTTGAGGGGCTCTTGATAAGGGAGGCTTACCTTCCAAACTGAGATCTCATGATACAAGGATGCTCTTTCTTTGCAAGATGATTATGGGGTTTTTTTGGGTGAAAAGTAGCATAGGAGAGTGAAGTTGGTTATTGAACTGCTGCATACTCAATCAGGTCTAGAAGCCCCTTGCCTGCACTGCTGTGCAGCTTCTCCCTGCTGATGAGAGCCGTGTTGAATTCTGCAGACTCTAAGAAGTTGGTCCTTGACAGTTCATTATTCTCTGCTGATACTGAATACATGCAAAAGCAACAAAGATGCTGCTTGTCTTGGCTGAAGTGAAAACATCTTCAGTCAATTACACCATTAAAATTATCTTCTGTTCTTTGATCCCTTTTTGTTCCCATTTGTCATATCTTTTCTGATGCTGAAGTGAAGACTCTTTGGAGACAGGACCACCTCTGCTTCTGCATCTCTGGAGGTGGGCAGATCACTGCATGGTGCTGCTGTGGAATGGTTTCCATCAACTCCAGGTCCCAGTGGGGCATATAATTCTCCATAAATGGGGAGGCAACTTTCCAGCCTTTACCCAAAAGAAACACACAAAAGGAAATGTGTGATATGTGGTTTTCTTTCTTTTGATCCCTTTTTCTGTAGACAGTGCATGTCAAATGTAACTTGAACATTCCCAGTGAGATCGACTTGATTAGCTCTAATAATTTCTGTGTCTTGCAGACATGAACCTCCCTTTTTGCCCATTCTTGCAGAAGTCACTATACTAAATTCCCCAAATATCATCTCAGCCTACACAGACATCAAGATCCCAGTAATCGGAATATGTTAAGTCAGTGGGAATTATGGAAGTATCTTGTCGCCCAAAGTCAGCTTTTAATTGTAAGTAATAATATTAATTCTTATTAATTATGGCTGTAGAATTATGTTGGACTCTCTCCATTTTTTAATGTTTTAGGCAATGCTCCATAACACTTTGACCAGCATTCAGACAAATGGCCTGTATGTCTTTTTCTCAGAGCAAATAAATTAATTTTTATGGAATGTGAAGGTAGAACTGAATAAGCTTGTTGCAATGGAAATAGTCTTTCAAAACACTGGAAAAGTTAGACACTTGCAATAGCATGTGGTCTAATTTCCTGAACCTGTGAGAAAGGACATGAATCATTATATAGCTTACTGCTTAACATATGCTTGCTTCCTCATGTATGTAGAAGGCAAGGGTGGAATATGTGCAGGAGTCAGGTCCAGCATCTCTCTCTCTGTCTCTTACGAGTTAAAAACTACAGCAGACATTGTGAATGGCAAAAAAAACATGGCAAGAAGTGGGCCAGAGCAACTTAGAATACACTAGGTCCTTCTAAACTGGACTGGATGAGGAGAAAAGTAACTTTCATTAACAGATGATACCTTTCTAATTTGTCAATAGCTTTTCTTCTGTTTTAAAAAAATCTCGTCAGAATCTTTGGAGTTCTATTTTTTCAGCATGTGCCAAAGTGGTGAGTGCTGTAATTTTGTGCAAGAACTCTCTCATCCGCTGTTCCTCTGGCACAGCAGAATTTCTTCAATACTCCTGTGCTCTTTTCACATTTCCAACTATGTTTGCTGAAGCTTGAAGTAGGGGTGAGGACAAAAGAGGCAGTAGGGTTTTTTGGGGTGGTGTTTTGTTTTTGTTTGTTTGTTGTTGTTTGGTTTTGGGTTTTTTTTTTTTGTGTGTGTGTGTGTTTTGGTTCTGTTTAGTTTGTTTGGGGTTTTTTTTTGTCTTTTTTTTTTCTTAAAGAAAGAAACATATCTCTGAGTTGAAAATTCAGAAGGAATCTTGGGTTATTTGAGGCAGCATCAAGGTGGGATCCTGCAAACACAGGTTCAGTTGCCACTTCTGGAATGTAGTGCATTCACAATTCATATTCAATTTTCTGCCTTTATGGGAAAGGTTTCTGGATTTCAGAGCCTGGCAGTGGGGTGACATTGAATACAAGATTGTGTAGCACTTTATAGAACTTTTCTTTTATTAGCAGCTCTATAATCACATTAAGTTAGACTGAAAATTTGAACTAATTCTTTCCCTTGAGGCCCAGACTCTAATAATGGTAAAAATCTGTGAAATAGGATAAATACAATTCAATAATTATATTGATAAATAAAATGAAAATCAACTAATTGTGTCATTCAGTCTGTTGCCTGCCTCCGTTGTTGCTGCCTTTCTGCATCAGCGACTGCTAAACTTTTTCTGTCACACTTCAATAAATTTAATTGTGCAGAATAAATGAGCTAATTTTTGAAGTCACAGGCTCTGTTTGCAAGATAAGGATGGTGATTTATTGACCTCCTCCAACTCTGTAAGAGTGTCACCCTCCTTTTTACTGACAACCATAAGAAGGGTTTTTGTCCCTCTTCACCCAGTGCCTTGCTAAATCCTACTTTGTATATTTACCTTCTCATCTCATTTTCTTGAAGTCACATAATACACCACAATAGACCAAAGATCTCTGCTTCAGCTGGTGGCTATACAGACTATTCCAAGTGATTAGCAGAGCTGTGTGGTTTTTATCTTTCTTTTTAATGCTATTTTCTACTGATAATCATTTCATTCTCTGGATTTTGGAAGGATGTCTGCTAAGGGGAAGCATGAGAGAAGGGGCATAGATTAATGCCTTTTTTTTTTTTCTGTTCTGGAAGCTCTGGTCTAATCTCATTCATGAATCATTAGCTCCTCCACCCTACCAGGGTGCACCCTGATTTCAGTGCTCATTCACATTGACAGTTTGACCATGAGAACAGGAAAAAGGCAGGTATTAGGCATTGGACATGCTTCATGAAAAAAAAATGCCAGCTTTTTAAACTTTTGTTTCTTGTTTTTTTGTGTTTAAGTGCTGAAAAGACCAGGAGAAGATACTGGTGATCTTCTCTGACATAAAATGGTAAGAGTGAATACGCCACACCCTTTCTTTCCTACCTCTTGAATTTATTTTTTTTTTTAGCTAAACATCTGTGTGACAACCACAACTACCCTTTTTTAATAAGGCTGGATCTTTTGCTCTGTTCTTCAAATTAAAGCCATAACCCCCCCTATATGCATATGAAAAGAGATGAATAGATGCTGCAGTACAGCACCATCTCTGTTCCAGCTGACAAATCAGTTGTCATGCTGTAGCAATATGATCTCTGAATCAAAAATCTTGGTTTTCTGTTGAGTAAATAAAACTCTTCAGAGGAAAATAAAATCGGCATCAACATATCAACTATGTCCAAAAATGGTCCCAAAGTTTTGCCTTGCTGCCTCTGGCAAATAAATCCAGTAAACGAGAGGGATGGAGACACCACCTTTGTATGACTAGATGGCTGCCTGCTGAGGTACGTTAGGGCTATGCAAGCCAAACAGTTTTCCATCTTAGTGTATGCCATGTTTGTTCTTCACAGTGAGACTGAACCTACTCTTCTTTGAATGCAGGCAACATAGCAAGTCAAATATATATGAAAGCTAGCTAGACTTTGACAAACTTGGCCTCCTAGAAGTGCACAGCAAAAGACTTTTTATAGAGCCAAGATTTCAGCCAGGCACCTAGAACACAAACTGTGAGAAACCTTTTTCTCATGTTTTATTTGTTATATTGGACCTCCTTCTGCTGTAATTTTCTTCTAAAGAAGACTTATAACCTCCTAAATATTTCCTGTCAGGTGTTGGCTAGGTGAAATGCGTCCTAGGGAATTGCAGCTGGAGGAATCACAACATCCCACATACAGAGCAGTCCAACTTTCTGCCAAACTCTTTGCTGTGTCTTTAACTCAAACTGCTTGCGCTCTTTGTGATGGATGCTTGTAGCAAAAGGCAGACCTAACTCAGGAAAGCCTTCTGCATCATGGCTCTGCCTTCCTTCAAACGAAAACTTATGTCGTATTTAACAGCCTGCCCGGGGAGCTCCACACAAATCTGACACAGACAGGGTTTGCATGAGATGATAGTTGCTGTTCCTCCCCGTTTCCACTGTGTAGTTGGTGTTTGTGCCTTGGCTGCTGTGGGTCACTTAATTCAGACTATCTCAGGAACCTGTCAAGCTGCACCTGAACAATTGCATTGACTTTAGGGGGAGTATGAAGGTAAATTATACCTGAACAAAACTTACTCTTTGGTGAAGAAACCGTTGCCAACTTTAACAGGATAAAATTCCACCAGCATGTAATGTTTTATTGGGCTGTAGTGAAATACTTTGGAGAAAGATTTCCAGTTCATAAAACACTTCCAAAACATCGATTGACCTTAACGTTTAGTGGGCCATTATTGATTTTCTCTTTGCAAACCAAGTTCTAATTGCTCTGCAGATTCCTTGAACCAAGAACAAGACAAATTTTGTACCGAAGAGCTGGTCCTTGTGGGGAAGTTACAGGAGATGTCTGAAATGCTGAGTCTGATTCAGATCAACATTTCTAAACTCATGACTTTCTCTGAAGGAGGACTGTGTAACTCCTCTGAAAGAGGAGCCAGCAAACTCTTACAATAGAAGTAATGCTCATTTTCTAGTTGAGATTTTTCTTCTGCTGTGACCTTTGCCAGATCTTAAATTGTTAAGTAGAAGAGTAGAACATACTTTCTAGTTAATGTGAGCTGAACACATTCATCGTGCTCTGTAAATCATAATGCAGTTCTGCTGTGCTTTATCCTTTTTCATTGGTGGTCTGGTAATTTGGGTATGCCTGAGATCTGCTGGTCTAATCTGGAAGTGACTTGGCAAAATGCCACCCACTTGTTGCTCCCAAGTCTGATTTACAGACCAGCTGAAGGGTACAAGATTTGGTGGAATGTAGGCTGTAGGTGAAACCAAAGTTAGGCAGATAGGAGCTCTTCATTGAAGAAAGCCTGTCTTTCCTAATGCTGAATGAAGAAGCTTAAGAGCCTGCTTATGGAGATACATCAGAACTGAGAGCAGAGTTGAGGCTTCATACTTAGTGGTGGAATTCGGGTAACTTCCTAAAATATCAGGTTTTTTTTCTTCATTGTTCTGAAGAAATGAAAGCCAACCCTATTACTGGGGCATGCAAGGCCAAGGCCAGGGTTGAGATTTGATATCTTTTCCTGTGTTAGATGTTTGAACACTAAGGTGGCAATGACAAAACCATCCAACTATGTAAAAATGGGGAGCTTGAGGGTGTACTGAAGCCCAAGTGTAAAGAAATGGAAAACTGTTCCTGGAGACAGGAGCCATTCTCTGTGCATGGCTCCCTTGGGTCCCTGTATTGCCAGACCCCTTCCAGTCCCCAGGACAGACCTGATATGATTAGATGAAAACATCCCCTACTTCACAAGACATATGTACTGCAAGACACTTATTTCCAGTTGGGATTTATTTTCTTATGCTGTAGTTTTGAGACTGCTTTGGAATATTTTATATAACATCAGCCACTGTGCAGATTTGTGTATTGTACTGTAATTACTTAAATAGGGGATTTTGTATGCTACAGCCAGTGATTCATGAACTGCAGGGTATCTGCAAAAACAGGCTTTCATTGGGATTATGGGATGTAAAATGCCTGAAGGTTTTTGCCTTTGATAGCAGACCTGCCATTGCATCCACACAGGGTTTGTCTAATAAATTGTATTAGTGCTTTCCAGCATCCTGATAACTTCCCTCCCCCAACTCCTTGCAATTCTGAAGTGTTTTGAAAGCAAACTCTGTGTATTATTGCTGTGGCAATCATTAAAGCTTATGTTCAGCATGCTTGTTGTTGACCATGCGCTGTAACAGAGAAGAAAGTTGAAAAGGTTCTTCAGGGAGGACTTAATATTGTGATATTTGCAATTACATGATTTCTAGCTAGAAATAAGGAGTTGTGGAGGGTGTGGGGAAAAGATCACCATTAGGTGTTCTCAGTGTCTTCAAGGGGATGTAGTCATTTGTCTTCCATCAGATTAGGGTTATGTAGCTAAATCCCCTACCTGCTATTGGAAACAGTCTCAGCCACTGAAGAAAATGGAGCTACTGTTTGTTTGAAGACATTGTCTAACTTGGTGTGTCACATTATTTCAAGCCCACAAGGAGGACATGCTGATGGCTGTGTTTATGCCTGTGTATCCAACCAATGTGTTAGACTAGAAATCCTTGCAGACACGGGTTAAGTCCAGAGTTTTTTCCTTCTGTGAGATCCATCAGGAACTGGGCAAAGGGAATCATAAGATAACAGCTTGCTGCCCTATAAAATCCCCTAATTCATCCAGGGGATAGCAGGATTCTTGTTCCTTGATGACTTTTCTGCCAGCCCATTTCTAAATTTCTGCAGGTTTTGTGCTGCAAAGACAGAAACAGTTGTTTTGTAGTTGCTTGTGAGTTTTAATTATAGCAGGCACAGTATTTCAGACGTGCTGATGCTTGTTTTTATATTGGTATCCTCATGGCTGCATTTTCTTTCCAGGGGTTGGGAAAGATCATTTTCTTAGTCATATTTCTCTCAGATCTAGAAATGTGAAGAGGAAAAAACAAGCCCAGTAAACCTTACTGCTACTAACTCCCTGCTGAAGTCATCACAGCTCAGGTAAGGAATCCAGTAGATAGCAACAAGTCAGGGTAAGTAAAATTACAGTGTGTGCTTGGTGCCCATGAGATTCCTCACTGATTTTTATTCCCATGCATAAGGAGGGTCATTGCAGCCATGAGTAGAAAGAAAATTCAAGGCCTCCCAATCTCCACCCTTGCTCACTTTAGGCTGTGCCTGTTTCAAGCTGCCTAGTGTGCAGCAGGTTGCTTGCTATTTAAAAAAAAAAAAAAAATCACTAAAAATACAAGAGCAGCAAGGAGTGTATAGCTACATATAGACTGTGTGTTTATAGGCAGAGCTGTATGCTCTTGGCTGAAATCCTCAGCAGAGATTTTTTGGGGTTAGGTGTTTGTAAAAGCTCTGTGTGCTTCCACTCTTGCTCTTCTCAGCTCTATTGTGCTGTGCTTCGCCGTGCAAAGCAATGCTCCCAGACAGGGCATCGGGGGAGACTCAGCCCAGCGAAGCTGCAGGAAGAGCAAAGCTCACTGCCACTGTTTTCCATATGTTCCTCTCTATGGGGGCCTGACTGGACCTCGACCTGAGAAGGAAGCAGAATGGAAACTTAATTGAGAAGCGAGTCCTGCCCCCAGGTAAAATGAAGCAGCCAAACTCTTCTGTTCTCGTTCTGTCCAGATTTAGCGTGTTTCTGTGCTGCGGGGTGTTTGTGTACAAGAGGCAGCACCTTCATCCCTTGCTCTGCTTAAATCCACAAAAATATCTCCTAGGGCTCAGCCTTAATTTGCAGCCTTGCAAAAGAACCTTCCCGTATTGCCTCTATTTTTTTCTTTTTTTTTTTCCTTTTTTTTTTCTTCACCCTTTTTGTTTTAAGTTAGTTCACATTGATTAATCATTTTAGCAATGTTTAGGGCTGGGATTGTGAAACCTTTGCTGGCAAGAATTTTTCCCCTGGAGTCAAGGAGACTACTCATTAGCATGACTACTTGCCAGCGTGAGGGAGGGATTCACAATCTGGACGTTTGTAGTTTTAAAAATATGTCTCTATTTAGCTGATTCGAGCAGCTGAACAGGGCTGGTTATGGAAATCAGACTAACAGGCTGTCACTCTTGGGTGTTTTACTTCAGATGCATCTATGGTGAAATAATGGGTTTTTTATGTAACATGCAGATTTAAACAGTCTTTCAGTTGCTTGATTGGTGTCTTCAGTCTTACTTAAAAGCATTGTGTGATATCCTTTCAGCATAAACCAAACAAGCCCCTTTGTTGTTAAATATCCTCTCTATACACCTCTGAGTTTGCACAGAGTGGAAAAATGTATGTGGGTCAGTACTGACTGGAAAGCTGTTACGGGCTGGTTACACAAGTCTCCTGGAAGCAGCTAGGGCTGGCAGGACACCTGGTTTTGAGCCCAGTGGGGTGAGGAGTTAGAAGGTAAGGAGCTGGGTATGGTTGTGTCTGCAGGACATGATGGTGGCATGGATGCAGCTCTTGTTCCTGCTTCCAAGAAACAAAACTCAGAGGAAAGAAGTCTAGCTCTGACAGAACCCCCTGTGTTTTATTCCAGAGGTTCCCTACCGTGAGGCAGTTACTCCCTGTTTTTTTCTGAGAACAAGTGAAACAGTTTTGCCTCTGCTCTGCATGGCTAACAACAGCAGTGACCTTCAGGCTGGCCACTTAAAACGGGTGTGGGATTATCCCAGTGAAAAATTCAAAACAACGCTGTCTTTCCCTTTCCCCCACGCTCCTGCCCCCCGCTCTGCTGCGTTTACTCCTCTGCATGCGGCATGGCCATCCAGCCTGGCTCCTGGGCTGCTGGAGCACAGCAGTTCCCTCTTCTGCCTGCATCTCCCTCCACCTTGCACAAAGCTGACAGGGGGATTTTTCACCTCCTCACTTTCCTTTTTCCTCTTTGATTAACTTTGGACCAGATGGCCAGTTCCCAATCTCTCAGCATGCATTTGACTGACAGGAGCCTTTGATAAACCTCATAAGAATGAAGTCATCTTCAGGTCACCTCCTCTGCCTGGCCTTTAGCATCCCACACATACCGCCATTATCTGCTGAATAGGAGACAAAGGAAATTAGCTCCAATTCCCTATCATCCCCATTATTTCCACACTGATTTAAACAATGAGGCAATGAGATGCCCTTCACTTTCCTTCCAAAGGTACAAATGTCAGCTGTTAAGAAATGCAAACAAGAGGGTTCCCATGTTAATGGATGGGCTACTTTGTAAAGCCATGAAGTGGTAGAGAGGATTTATTCAGCGCCTGCCTGGAAAGTGCTTAACACACTTCTAAACAAATTCTTTAACCACTTTTATTTTATACACCGTGCAGAGTTCTCCAGAAGCCTGCTTGCTTTGGTCTGGATATGTATAATGAGGTGATATACCACTCTTGTCTTTTCCATATGCAGTTGTCAGAGCTTCATTTGAGATGGTCTTGAACAGAAGTCTTGGAATACAAATTCCTTGATATAAAAAAAGGTTTAGCTGTGTATGAATCCAGGTACTGAGATATAGGAAACCACTTGCAATTTCAAGAGAGGAAAGAAATTTGGATATTCTGGACAGAGGACACGAACATGAATCAGAACAGAATCTCTCCAGAGATTTGTAAGTAGTTACCTCACATCCACTTTGCTATTAACCTTTTATCTGAGAAGAAAAACAACAATACACCATAAGATGTGTTGCCCCGGGGGCATTTTAAGCCAGGCATGCTAAAAGATGTCTTTAAAAAATATTTATTTTGATGAGATTTCTTTCCTAAGATTGTGGTCTTCCACTTGAGTTGATTTGACTGGCAGTTAATTCTGATTTTTTGGCAACTGAAAGTAATTAAATGTTTGGGCACTTGCACGAAACCATTCTCCACATCACTGGCCCACCCACATACATTGCAGGAGAGGAAAACAGCAATGATCTCTAAATTAACCCTTGGGAAAACTGGACCATAAACTGTGCTTTACATTAAAATTTATCTTTTTCTTTTTTTCCTTGCTAGTCTCTCCCTAGTAAAGCAGTCAGGACCTTGCCTCTGAACCAGGGCTCGCTACAGAATCATCTCCTGATGTACAGTTGAAAAGCATCACACAAGAATGTAGCTATTTATTCCACAGAGCAAGGATCATGCTGAGAGCTAGAAACTGTGAGCTGTATTCCCGTTGCCTGCTATGAAACATGGGAGCACTGACAGCGTGTCAGGCCAAGGGACTGGTGAGCAATTCTGACCACCTCGTAGGCCAAGGCTTCCCTTGCAGTCGATGGGGAAAAAAAATCATCCTGGTACCCAAGTTAGGCATGTAGAGATGTCAGTCCTCTCTACTTGATGCACTGTGACTGCTGCTCACAAAAGATCAGAGTCTGAATCACTCCTTGCTAATTGACCTGAGATGCCATTGGAGCAGAGGCTTTGAACTTGGGATTTTATACTGGGTAGCCTGAATGTGGCACTCAAAGTCACAGTCTCTGATGGCCTTTCTGGTTTAGAGTGCTAGATAGTTTGCCACATATCTTTAGCCACTGATAAAAGGCTGGTCTTTTTCTTCACGGTGTTAACTCTGCACTTCACCAGTGTCAGGGAGAATTCTGATGATGATCTAGGCTGATTTAAGCTTCTGGGCAAGCCTGGCCAAGCTTCCCCCATGAACTCTGTGTCTAGAGAGTGGTGGCAGAACTGGAGCATAAGAGGACATCTAGGTTTTAAATAAAGCCCCCCTCCATATGAATTCCAGTGTATTCTTGCTGCTGGAGGAGGATGTTAATATGGAAGTGAGGCATCACCTTTCATTTTTTTTGCTTTGGGAGAGTCTTTTTTTATGGCTTCCCTTACTAGTCTAAGATGATCCATATCGTGGCACTGCAGTAAAGGATTCCCTTTCAAAGCTGGGCATGTAAACTCAACAGAAGTCCACTAGTTGAGAGAGGGCTTGGGAAAAGTAAGTTAAGCCTAATTAATGGAAGGTTTTCATTCTTTAACCATTCCTGCAAAAATCAAAAGAAATGTTTTGCTTCTTTGGTCTTTCCAGCTGAAAAGCTTCCAGTGAAGCCTGCACCGTTAAAGGACTCCAGCTGATTTCCAATTAGATCTTGTTCCTCTTTCGTCTATGTTCTATCTCATAGTGGTGGATCTTCAATCACCACAATTTTGTTGGCACTGACAGTAAAAGGAGGGTCTTCTGACAGCTCTGGAGAACCTGTTATTCATGTTACTCTTGAAGTATTTAACCAGCCAACATGAAAAGTCAGATGCTAACTTCCATTTATCACACCTCCCCTTTTCCATGTTGGTGTTTCTATCTTGATAATGACTGACTTTGTCACCAGAATGCCTTTTTTCTGATCCCTTGACATCAAGACAGTCAACTGCCTGAAGATGGGCCCTAGTCTTGGGATTATACAAGAACAGATGATGGCTTCTGCCCATGATCAGCAGCCTTGGTAGTATTTTTAACACATCTGAAAGCACTGGTAAGGGTGGGAAGCTCGACACTTTTCCATGCGTCCATGCATGCTGTAGGTTTTCTGATCAAATCTGGGAGGGCAGTTGAGCTTCTGGCAGCAGTTATGAGTTTGGCAGTCACAAAGCTTCTTTTAAAGGCCCTGCTGTGTCGGTGTGCAGATCAAGGTGCAAAAACATTTCTGCAAAGAGCTGATTTTCTTTAGATAGGGAAGACTGAGGTGTATGGAGCTAACCTGTGGCAGGCATTGAAATCTGTCTGCAGTACTAAGTATGGTATTTCTGAAGCACAATTATCTCCCTTAATTTGTTTTTCACCTACAGCCTGTCACTATTTGAGGTGTTTGGTTGTCCACCTCTGCAGTTAAATGGACACACCAGAAGGATGGACAGATTTACTGGCATCAGTGCACTTTGAATTAGGTCGCTTTACAGTAAATATTCAAGTGAGTCNAAAGAAAAAGGGGGGGGAAATGTCTAGAAAATTATTTTTTTTATTGTGGAGCAAGAAATATAAATAAGATTCAGTCAGGTAGTAGAACCTTTTCTTCTCTGGCCCAGCAACCCATTAGATTTGCTTCAGTGACTACATTGACTTTTTCCTCTTTTTTTTTTTCTACTAATATTTCTGTCTTTTTAATCCTCTGAACTACTAAACCTAACAAATCATAAAGCCCTTGGGGTGCTGAGATGCAGGGTTTCAAACATTTTTTCCCTCTGACTGGCAGAGAAAGCTGGAATGTGTCCTAATGTTATTTTAAGTGCTTGACTAGTATTTAAACTCTTAAATGGATGGAAAGTTAAAGCAGAAGCAGCAAATGCACA
>VWZY01009357.1:215927-252571 GCA_013399075.1 Chloroceryle aenea
CCTGGATCTGTTCCTGTGTGGGCTGCCCTGGGTGACCCTGCTCTGGCAGGGGGGTTGGACTCTGTGAGGTCCCTTCCAACCCCTGCCATTCTGTGATTCCATGAGTTATGCTAAGTCATTATTATATGGAAGGCATTGTCTTCCATGGAGCAGTAAACAGATTCTTGACGTGAACCAAGTGCTCAAATCCAAATACAATCAGATGGATGTGAAGAAGTGCTAAAACTGTCTGTGGAAGGGAGAGCCAAAAGACATTTCCTTGACCTCAGTCAAGGATCTGTGAAATGGCACAAGTGTTTCTGAGAAGTGAGAAGCTTGGTCAGTTGGCATTACCTCTGCCCAGAAACCTTCCACACTCGTCAGACTGGGAAGAACTGCAGTGATCAAGATCTCTGTTCTTCCTAGTGGTGCAACTGCAGGGAGAAGAGGCCAGTGCAGAGTATTTGCTACTCTTGTTATGGCCAATTTCTGGGAAACCAGAACCACAGTCAGGTGCTGCACTAGATGTGCAGCTTCAGGGTGCTGCACTAGATGTGTGTCTTCCCTGCCCAGTTTATCACTTCTAAAGTATATTTCAAGACCTGTACCTGGTGGCTGTTTTGAGCAGCTCACTTACTGGGTGCTGAAATTTGCATATATTCTGAGGAACGTCCCGAGGGGCTTGTTCTTGAGGTTGTGAGGTTTTTCCTCATCTGTTGCCTCATTTGGGTTTGGGTGATCATTGTAGAGGAAAGAACACTTCCTTGTCCTCAGTCTAATTTTAGATCAAGGGCTGGCATGGAATTGGCTTTGGCAGCATTGAGTGATGATGTCTCATAGTGATGTATACAAATAAAGTAATCAATCTGTCTTTATTGGTTCTTTCAGATGACTTTGAAATGCATAATTGTAAGGTATTGAATTATGGAAATCATGGTAGAAATTACCAGGATCCCTTTGGAATGGTCACATTTTTGCTTCTCTTTTAAATGAAAGTTCATCTGATCAAAGGGCTTCCTAAGGCAGAATGCTTTGTTCTCCCTTTTGTTCAGCACACGGCTGAGACTTCCAGGAGGCTGTTAGAAGGCCCCAAGAGAAATGAATCCAATACATTCCCAGAAGACCCATTTCCAAGAAATCTGTTGATGCAATGTAGCAGGCAACCTGCTGTCTGGTTTGGACACTCTGAATTTATTTTTTTTTAATGCTTCTTCCTTTTCCTTCTAGTATGCTTCCCAGACTGCACTAGAAGCACTTGAACAAACAGATGACCATCTCCCTGTCATAGCTTTGAGCTGTCTCATAGTGTGACAAGATAAGAATCAAGGTCCTTTGAGCACTGGAGAAGAGTTTCTTAGTAGCATGCTTCCTGCTTGCTTTTATTTTTGAGAAGAAAAACAAGATAAAGAGACTTAAAATATTGACACTAAGTCCCGAAAAGCTCTTTGGAATCTGTCTGGACTGTTAGATTCATTGTAGGTAGCAGAATGCAGCAGAAGTTAAACACTGAAGCTGGAACATTATTTTATCTGAACTGAAGGCTGGATCAATTATATTTAAAATAAAGAGAGTAAAAGAACTAATCCAAGCACATCCTATAAAATGCTCTATGTCATTCTTCAAATATGTTTTCTGCAACCTGCTGTGGTCTGTTTGGACTGTGACGTGTTATGAACAGTTTACTGGAATTTATGGGGGATAACCGTTCTGAAATGTTTTGTCTTTGCCTCTTGTAGATAATGCAGGCCATCTAGGCTTCTCCCACACCCCGCAGGATCCACAAAACAACACTGTAAAACATTTGGCATAGAAAATCTTTCCTGTCTTTTGAAATGAGGCTTATTTTTCACCACTAGTAAAACACATTCAATTTACTTTCAGTGGCTAGTGGACAAGTTGATAAACTGGTTTTTAGTTAGCTTCATTTTCATGCCGTTTTCATATTCAAATTCAATTAAAAGCTATCTTTACTGAATGCAAAATAATAAAAATAATTATCCATACCAGCATCATGAGAACATTTCTGATCGTGTTTACTTTGGTTAAAAACCCAGTCTTTGTCTTCCGCTTACATTTAATTGGCAGGGTCCTTTAAAGTTTACTCTTGGCCCTGAGACTTGAGAGTGCAGTCAGGCGTGCGGCTGAGAGCAGCCCTAATGGGCAGGCTGCGGAACCTCACCAGCTACAGCTCACGGGCTATGGAGGGGGTTGTTCACCAGGGGAAAAACACAGTCCACTGCTGCTCAAGCTGGCATGAACTTTACATACTGCATGCCTTGCTGACTGATTAAAAACGTAGTCATCCTTAAAGGGAAATCGCCGAAGGACTTACAGTAAGTCCCAAAGACAAAGGTGGTTTTGTGTGGTCTACTTTTATGTAACAGGCTCTTTCAAGATCAGGACTTTGTGGTCAGTGCAAGTCAGTTGGTGACTCCTGTTAGCTTGCTGGTCAAGGCAGGTTCTCCTGAATTGGGTCATGTTGAAACCAAATTGCACCTGAGCAAACATTGGAAGGTGGGAAAGGAATTGCTTTCAGTTTGCAGCCACAAATGTTAGAGTGACTTATGTGTGTTCCACTAGGGAAAACTTTCTCTCATGACCGATTGATAAGATATGGCAGGAGTTAATTTTAGTGGGGCTAGTAAACTTGAATTATTGTATGGCTGGCCCCCGTGTATCTGGAGGAAAAATATTCAATAGACCTATCTCTCAGTTGCTGTGATGCACTCGGTCAACTGGTATGAGATAGCACACAAGAAAGCATTTCCATACATAGTCTCTAGATACCAAAAAAAGTAAGCAGAGGGATGTACGTGACAGTCCATGGGGTTCCTAAGATAGGTTTAACGGTCTGTAGCCACAGTTTCAACTCAGCCTGGAGAGCATCAGGAACAGAAGAGCAGGTCCATGAGCAAAAGCACACTGTGACCAGCCCATCAACATGGCCTCTGAAAGAGTACAGTCAAACTACTGGATCAAACTACTGACAGATTTCCTTGTGTGAAATAAGGAGAGAAAGGAAAAAGTTCCTTTTCCAGGCAGTGTGTGCTAGCAGTCCTCTTTTCGCTTCAGCAAAAGGTTTCAATATGGGCACAAATTCTTACAAGTGCTGCTCATTAAAACTGTGGTGAAGAAGATCAAGACCCAACAAGTTGTCCGTCTTACTATTATTTGCCTGGCCTGCTGTACTTACTGTATGTGAGGGTAGAGACCACTCTGTCTAGTGTCTCACAACATGCTGATGGTAAGAACTGGATCCAGACAGGCAATATTGGCTTATTTCCAGAAAATATTACAACTATATGTGTATATATCAAGCTTGAAGTATTTAAACAGACCCCATCTCTCGCCTATCAAAGTGTCTAGAAAACACGTTTCTTCTAAAAAGCCTTTTCTACTTTGGAAGAAGCCAGAAAAATAGTAATGGGCAAGATATATTACAAAATCTGGGCCTCAATCCAGGAAAAGCACAAGTTTCCAAGATCCTCACATTTTTACATTATGGCCTATATTGAGGTCAAACCTTTTTAAGGTGCAGATTTTTCTTCTGGGTACTTGAAGAGGAAACAATGTGGGTTTGTTTCCGTTTTGTTTCTTTATGGTGCGTAAAGGAATCCTGTGATATTTGGTTTTTAAAAGGTTGCTGCTTCTTTTTTATTGCTAGCTTCTATTTTTGTCTTGTCCTTTGGTTAGCAATGAGTCTTACTGGAGCTCGTATGGAGGAGGATTGTGGATTCCTTGAAGGAGGAGGATACTGAAACTTTAACAGACTTTCTCCAGCGTGCTTGTTAGCAATCAAAGCAAGCCTACAGAAGCTTGAAACTTCTGAGTCTTTGTTTATTTAAAAGAGGTTTTTGCTTTCATTGTATCTCATAACCTTACCCGTTTTCCAGTCCTCCAGAGTCTCACTATAGCAATGAGATAAATAAAACATGAATTGCTGTTGTCTGAAAAGAAGGCCCTGGGAAAAATATCTCAAAAATATTATTAATAAAAAAAAAAGAGCTGAAAAGAAAACTTATCCTTTTTGTATATAATAAGGATAAAGATTTTTTTTGTAAGAAAAATCCCTTCAGTAGGTTGAGCAGTTCCTCTCTTCTGACCACAGGAAGGGAGGGTGTAGCCAGGGGACTGCTCTGCTCCAGGTACCATCCCCCAAGACAGCAAACTGTCGTTGGTACAGGTTGGTATCCAAGGCCACTTTCCCGTCCCTCTCTTTGTTTCCCTTGAGGGCAGTGCTGAGGTGATGCCAAATCAGGACTGTGTTCAGCCTGCCAAGGTCCTGCCCTACTGGTCTGTACCAGCCAGGAATTATAGTAGGTATATTCTATATCACTGCCTGCCCCTGGCCTTGCTGTGTAGGCACTGCTGAAAATCCTTTCCACTCTTACTCCTGACTGCCAGTTAATTCTGTGCACTCCTTTTTCTTAATGCTGCATATGGATACATGCAGATGTCATTACTAAGATGCCTACTTTGGGTTTATCTTCCACTGAAAGGCAAATAAAAAGTAAAGAAGCCCAAGGGGTTTCATACTGTGTAGGTACTGATCATTCAGTGGTGCTATTAAGAAAAGAGAGGTGAGATACTCTGGAGATGCATCTCTCTTCAGCTGGTCAGCTATGGAGGTGCTACCTGCATGTGCGTGCCCATCGCACAGACTTGGCTGCACACAGGTACTATCTGAACATCTGCACGTATGGGAAGTCTGACGGATGGAGAACACAGTAGACCTGCCATGTATGTGCTGTGCAGATGCCCGTATGTCCATCCTGAGCTCATCCACCCTGCCGTGTCTGTGTGCTGGCTGTTGGCTCCATGCAGGTGCATCGGCCCGTCTTGGAACGGGAGGTGCTGAGCTGTGCTGCTTGGTGTGTTCAGTGTAGCTGGACATCAGCAGCCTGGTGAGGAGTATGCTGCTGCTCGTTTGCACCTGTCTCTGGGGCAGCCAGCAAGCCTAAGCAAATGTTCCAATGATTCTTTTCAGCCAGATTTCCAGACAGGTAAAGGGGACAAGCCTGGTGAAACTGGCCCCGTAGAGTAGCCTTAGTAATCTGTCAGTTCTTGGCCTCCTGTCTGCTAGTTTAAGTCACTGTTTAAGGAGCCTTCTCCTGGGTGGTTCTGGAGTGCCACAGAAGGGCTCTGCCTTTGCTCCCTGCATCTCCTGCAAGGAAGGCCAGCAGAAGGGGCAAAGCTAATAGCAAATGGGTTGTCTCATAATCCCCAGTGACTGGAGTAGCCCTGCAACCCTTCTAGAGACACCATAATTTGGAGTGAAAGCTGGAGTAGCAGAGTCAGTCCTTAGGTTTCAATCCTGGTCACTCTCCAGGGTGAACTCTGCATTTACACAGAGAGCTTGTCATTTCCATGTTGGTGTTTGGCCTGTTCTTGAATTAAGTGCTAGCCATTAATCTGAGAAACCTGGAGAGTCCATGCCTTCTACTTTGGCCTTATAAAAGCTTGCTTCATATACAATGAAGGATAAGGGCTTTATTTTTTTTTTTTTGCTAGAGAATGTGTGGGTAGGAAAACATCCAATCTGTCAAACTCTTTGTGACTAATAAATATTAACTGCTTCGAGTCTTCTAATTATCTCAATTTTAAAAAATCTGTGGCCAACTACTTAAATATTTAACCATCTGCCAGAAAGCACTCTTGGAGGTTTACTCTACAACATACAGGCAATGTTGTTGAAAATGGAAACTTTTAATACAGTGTCTAGATGAATATGAGATTAATTTTATTCTTAAATCAATAAAGACAGTGTGCTAAATTTTGCCAGGGTCTCCACATAATGGCACCCTCGGTCTCCTCTAAACATTCCTCCACTTGAACATATCTGAAGATTAAAGTGGCACAGAAAGGTTGAAAAACTCCTGTGTTAGGGTATTGAGCAGTTAGTTAACCCATGTTGCACACAATGGAGCTGCCACAGGATAGGCCCATTGCCTCTTCTGTGTGATGCAATAACTAAACACAGTAGGACGCATGCAGAACAAGAATAATGATGCTCGCTTTCAATGCAAGCTTAGCAAAGCAGATGTGTACCAGCTGGGCTCACAACTCATGGTCGTCTCGCTTTCACTTTCTTTTGCATTTTTTGCTTCTCTTGATCTGGCAGTATCTGTAAGACTGATGCCTTGGGGGGAAAAAAGGCAGAGAGACTTTGAAATCCCAGGCAGCAAGCAGGAACAATCCAGACAGCAGGTGATATTTCAAAGCTTCGGGTCAAGATGAGTCATCAAACCCTGAGGCCTTATATCCTTTCAGATCCTCAAAAGTCTTCTGAATTCCAGAAGCTTACTGACCTCCTTAAAAGTAATAATGAATAATCAATACTATATTTGATCCCTTGCATGAAGGCATTACAGCAAATGGCACTCGGTCTTTTGAAAGGAAGAATAACGTTTTGATCTTGCATTGTAAAATTGCCATGCTCAAGACTACCTCCTGGCTCATCTGCTTCATTCTGTAATGACATCC
Source organism: Chloroceryle aenea (assembly GCA_013399075.1). NCBI lineage: Eukaryota > Metazoa > Chordata > Aves > Coraciiformes > Cerylidae > Chloroceryle > Chloroceryle aenea. The sequence continues at coordinate 222,390 of VWZY01009357.1, forward strand.
GGATGGGCTACAGAGGGCTCGTGCAGTAAGGCAGGATCCTCTGAGAACAGTGTCTGATAGGAAATGTTTAGACTCTCGGATCCTTTGACAATAAAATGATGTTTCTGAGGAGGATCCTACATAGTGTGATTTTTTTGGTGGTCTGCTTAGGACAGAGCAACCAAACCAAGTCCATTGACAACACGAAAGACACGGATTTTTGGGGGGAGACAGCAGACTTCAGGTCCTGTTTCACCAACACGTGAAGAAAATGCCATTCAGTGAGATCTTCCAAAAGGGTATAGAAGTGACCCACATAAGGTCAAACTTAGTTCTCTCCCTTCCCACCAATTATACTTTCCATCCACTGCTACATTAGAACTGTCTGGTGAGACACAAAGGGTGAGTGGCATCAGCTTGAGCTGTTCCCTCCCTAATCAGGGAAAGTAAAAATGTCTTTTGGCTGTGGAATAAACCGTGTTGTGTTACAGATGTCTGAGCACATATGGACTTAAGAAGCTGCATTTGCTATCCAACCAAGCCAAGGAGCCTTGCTGAATTCAGAAAGATGTCCTGGTGAGGTGACTGCCTCCTTTCAAGATGTCTGGGTAGTATTTAATTTCCTTTTATCTTCTTTTTTGTGTGTGTGTGTGTCTGAAAGCTCTGAAACGCTTGTTGGGATGCCTGCCACGCTGGCCAGTGTTTTAATCTGAATTACATGTGGGACTTGCATGTCTGTCTTGTCTTCTGGGCTGGGATATGTACATCTTTTTTGGTTTGTTAGAGTTGTCTCTTGTACATAATGAAGTGCTAAGAGAAACAGTATGTACAGCCTTGGGTCTGGAGCTTGAGACTATAGTATTTCCACTGACAGTGCACCACAGGCATACTACAACACAAAACCCCTAGTATTGGTCGTCACAGGGACCTTACACCATGCCTACCAGTAGCAAAGTCTATCCACAGAGCTCTGACTCTGGTTCTCTGTTGTATTAATGGCTGAAAGCTCTTCATTCAGTGAAGAGGCAGAGCAGCTTTGCTTCCCATCATTTTTGACTGAGGATGAGGGTTGAATGATGCTCCACGAGCAGTGACATCACAGGTTCTCCATGTGAAGAGTCTTGCTTTAATGTGACTAATGGTTCTGTGCTCTGTTTATGAGGTGCAGCAATTAGTTGCAGGTGATTTTATTTTCTATTCACTGTGTTTGGCACTGACTAGGTGAAAATGAGAATGTATTGCTATGACTCTTACAGACATTGCTAAATCGAAATCAAGAGAAGAGTCTTTTAAGATGATCAGAGACCTACCATTGTCTTAAGTCTTGGGGATGGAAGGGCTGGCATCATCTGTGATGGAGTCCTGTTAAATCCAGTTTCAAGCACACTGCCCGTCCAGTCCTACCCTTCTCTTGAGTGAAGTTTGCATCCACATTTGCTATTAGAGGCAAATACACACGGAGGGAGGTATTACATGATAAAGAACTATAGGTCAGGAACAAGTCCTAATGTTGGACCAAAGCTCCTTGGTGTTGGTGGAGGTGTGTACAGCGACTTCAATGAGCTGCCATTCTGGCACCGTTAGCTTGAACCTATTTGTTCTTTTCAGCTCTTGTTTGAAGACAAAGGCTCCTTATCTAGCACCACTCTTCACTGACTGTGCTGTAATCTAAGCTCTACTTCAGCCTTGATTTTTTTTCAGTCACTTGATTCCAAAGTTATTTTTTCCCTCTGTACAAACCAGTCAGATCATTTTCTGTAAGTATCCCAGTTCAATGGGAACTTCCAAAAGGCCGTCTTTCTGAAGGATAGGTATAAAAGAAGAAAACATCATAATCCTAGAGAAAGAATTATGACAGGAGAAGAAGGAAATGTGAAAGACCTCTAATACCTAAGCTGTTCATAATCAAGTGCTGATTTTCTCCTGTTTCTGAATATGCTTGGTTTTTCTTGCTTTTCAGCAGATTTTCCTGTTCACTGTTGTCCTTGGCGTGTGTGTATATTTATATGTGTGTATATATATTTATGTGTGTGTCTGTATATGTAGAGATATATGCCACAGTTTCCTTTAAGGTAAATTTATAGTAATTGTTGATAGCTGAAGCAATAAAAGGAGATAAATTAATGCATAAGGGAATGGAGTTCTTAATGGTTCTGTAAGGCAAAAATAAAGGAGCTTGTATTATCTTTCTATTTCATAGAAAAGTCCATGACTGTGCATCTAATGAACTCAGAAGCTGGGTCACCAAAGTGGTGGAATGCCCTGACAGGGAGTGCAGCCCTCTTTCAACTGGTGATGGATTTTCTGTAGATGGTGGCAGTAGGTGCAGCAGAGACAAGACACAGTGTGTTCCTTCTCTGGAAGAGAGCTGCAGCTTCTAGCTTCTGTGCCTGGTAGTTTTTACTCTCTTTTGCTCCATGACTGGTGTTTTTGACTCTTTTTTGCTTGCTTTGCTAGTCTGGTGATGCTATCAACATGATGCAAGCTTTTGTTTAGGGTTGTTTATTCCTGCCTCTCTCCATTCCCCTGCACCCCTCTAGCCCCAGTATTTCCTTTCGTGCTTTGGCTGAAGGTAAATTAAACTTTTTGACGGCCTTTTGACGACCTATAAATAAGCATAACCAAAGCAAAACTTGGTTTAAATATTAAACCAAACCTCTGGTCTAACTCTAGCTCAGTCATGTCATCTGGGGTTGTCAAGCTTGTAGCAGTGTGCTGGTTCTCCTGCATGTGGCAACCCCAGTGTCAGCAGCCAGGTACAGAAACATCCACAAAGGTTTAAATTAGCTGAAATGCTGGTAGCAGTTAAGTTATGGCAACGCAGTACTCAGCACATGTTAATTAGATGTATCTTTTCTTGTAGGCTTGCTGAGCTCTGTTGATGCAACTACTCGTGGTTTGCCTATAGGTTTTTAAGCTTAGCTTGGCCTAGGTGCTAGCCTGTGCCTGCTAGCCACCATATGGCTGCAGTTTAAACACAACTGCAAGTGCTGTCAGCAGGCTTGCACTGAAGGGGCCTTGCTGTTCTCCAGACTCCCAGGGGAGATCAGTGAAAAGGAGGCAAGGTCTCAAAGTAGGAGCATCTTGGCTTGTGACCAGGGAGGATGTATATACTGCAGTCCTTTTCAAGCCAGCTTGCTTGTAGGCCTTGTTTAAAATCTCTAAGTCCGGATTCAAGGACTCAGCTAGGATTAAGGCCCTCATCTGTTGTCTGTTAGACTTCCACTGACTAAGGGGAGAGAGCTAGAAAAGTCTGAAAAACTGGAGTCTGTAAGCAAATAGTACTTTTCCATGGATGAGAGTTTTGATTTCAGTATTTACATCCTAAATTACCATCCAACCATTTGAAGGCTGTGACCCAGATGGCTCTACCAGTCTTGAAGGACTCTTTCCCAAGAGATAGCCTCTGTGATTAACTGTCAAAAAACATACCAGGCTTTTCTCCCATGTTGCTTAGTCATTTCTGTAAAATTCCATCTGGACTAAAAAGAATAGCAAACAGCATACTGAAGACAAGGGTTTTGATAACTAAAACTGTATTTTATAAGAAAAGGGTTGAAAGAGTTAAAAAAGTAAAACAGAGTCCATTCCAAGCCTTTACATTTTGAAAACATTGATGAAATTAGTTTTTCACTGTTTTACCAGCACTACTTTCAAGCTTCCTTCCCACGCTGTTGTGCAAGTTACTTGCAGAGCACTTAGGGATACAAATCTTCACGGAGCCTGACTCCTAGTTTCTCTGACAAATGCTCATGCTGTGAAAGAAGAGGCAGTCGGCTGCCCTGGATTGAGCAGGCTGTCAGACATCCCCAGAGAAGTTACCATGAAAAGAAGCTTCTTCAAAACTTTGTTTAAAGTGAGAGCTGTTAATCAAGGCCTTGGTGCTCTCATTAGAGAGGGGAGGAACCATTTAAAGTCAGGAAGCTGCAGTATATATGAAAGTCATGAAATTGAAATGAATGCATCTTTTGCCAGCTGGTTTCACACCCCCAGTTGGCAATTCACAAAGGTTTAGAGGGGGAATTAAATCCATTTTTCAGCAGAAATAACTATTTTTGTGATTATCATATAGATTCCATGAGCTACACTTTGGTCCTATCAAGACAGGCAGGCAGCTGCATGAGAGGTGGAAAGAGAGAAAATGATTGAGATGAAATCACCACCAACAGCTACTGCAGGCAGGGAGGCAGTGTTGGATCCCAGCCACAATACTTCTGCAACCTGCTTTGAATGGGCCTGATGGGATGCCATAATGTACCCTACACTGAAGAAGGTATGTAGAAAGCTGTCTGACATGAGGCTCTATTTCAAAGAAAAAATACAGATTGGTTCCAGGCTTTAATTGCTTTTATTTTAACTTGTTTTGCTCTTGGGGCTAAGATTGCCTTCAATAAAATAAGATTAAAAAAGTAGAGTGAAATAACACTCTAAACCAGAGTCAAATAAGAAGAGCTTGGAGAAGAAATGGTTTTTCTCAGCATCAGTCTTCAAAGCAGCTGAAAGGCCTGAATAAAATTCAGGCGACTGAAGTTTCTTATCGCTGTATGGGGTACAGTTCTGTTCTTGTTTGTTTGGGATTGTTTGTATTTTTCCCAAATCACTGGCCTTCTAAGTGCAATCAGTGTTATTAGGATGGAAGTGATTTTGGTCAGGAGATTGCTGCCTTACTTCAGAACTGATGACTCAGCTCCCACCTTTATCAGCTCTGGGCACAATCTTACCCTCCAAGCACAAACACTGCAACTGAAGTTTCCAGCTACAGAGCAAATCTGTTTTGTGTATCAAAGGTCAGGATCAAGTCCTCAGCTGTGAACTGCAGGAGTATAAATACTTTCTGGCGATTGGACTTCTGTTGTCTGCTCTATCTTCCCAGCCAACAATTGTGGCGCCTGCTGTTTCCGATAGCAAGTCCCCCATCCCCTCTCGGATTACTGGAAATTCATCCCTGTGCAAAGAGCACATGTATCTCTTGAAGTCCCAATTTATGTCCTCTTGTGATTATTTAAGAAGTGCCTGAGAACCTTGTAGGGACTCAGCCCTGGGGTGAACTAAAGATTAGTTTCTATTTACTGCAAAGTACCAGAAAGTCTCATAGCCAAACATCCCTGGCAGGAAAGCAGAGACCAGCTAACTGCAGCACTCCAGTTACCTCACCACTGGTGGGACTGGAGTGCTTGGAATGGCTTGCACACAGGTGGAAGGCCTGTGTATTTCTGTGTTAAAACAGGGAGGGGAGGCTGAAAAGGAGAGAATAAAATAAGTGACCTTCTTGAGCTCTTTTAAAAGCTGCACTAATTTAGGCAGCAAGAAGTGAGTGGGACTCTCCATAAACTCTGGGCAGTGGTTTAGCTGTGATGAAATATTAAGGAGAAGCATTGCTTTTCTGTCTAGAAGTTGGCTTGTCAATTCTTGAAGGCTTACTCACAGGACTTCCTTGTACCACCCCATTCCTCAAAAGATCCCACCTGTCAATATTTGTTGTGTTGTGAAATAGAACTATAAATGGGCATGTCATGGTTTTACAGACTAGGTTTAGAGACTTTTTTTTAACTCTGTCTAGAAGATTCCAGTGATTTATCCAGCAAAAGCAAAGAGAAATAGCCACCGTCTCTTCTTGTTGGCTTGCCAGTTATTGAACACTACACAAAAACTGCAGATCACTCGTACACAACCTTTTCAAAACCCCATGTGTCATTCTGACAACTTTCCAGGACCAAGGGGAGCAGACTTAATCTGTGTCTATATTAACATAAATTTACATAGGAATTGAATCAGAGATGAATGTGCGCAGTTGTTATTATTGTGTATTTACAAGAAACTTCACTGTAAGTGGCGACAGCACTTCACAAAACAGAGAGGAAGACAAAACATTCTTTGAGAGTCAAAGAGTAAATGAAGCACCATTTTCCTGAAAATGGTTCCTTATGTCTTCCCAAAAATTTGGTGTTTTGAGTCTGTCAGATGGCTACTGCGTTTGCATGAATGGCAAAATAAATCTGATATTCCACAGAGAGGAATGTGCTGTGGGCTGTGGTTGGAGAGATTCTGATTTTTTTTTTTGAGGATGAAGATAATGATTCTGGAATTTCTGCACCCTCCTCCAACATCGTATCTCAACACCTACTTTTTTTACTGATCCACCTGAGTTTAGCCCCTCTGAGATCTGAACAGCTAGAGGAAAAGTTTTACTCATGTTTCTGTCTACTTGCTGATTAACTGTATAACCAGTGGAGGTGGTGTTTATGAGTCAGAGGTGAGTTCTGAGCCTGTGCTGGAAGAGGGGTTGCAACACTGCTGTGGATTCAAGGGCAAGACAAGGAAAACTTGCTCTCTCCTGGTATGAGAAAGCCAGTGGTGCATAATAGGGTTACAAGTACAATTCTTTCATGCTATTTCATTCCAAAAGAAAGGACTCCCTCCAAAAAGACCTTTAAATAGATGTGCTTTTGATGTGGAGAAAGTGGAAATAAAAAATTCTAAGGTTGATTTTTTTCACAAATTAATCAGCAGTGGGCATTGACATTTAATAAAATGGCCTGTAGCATCCCTGGCCATAGAAGATCCTGGGAAAATCTCCAAACTGCCAACACAATTGCTGGATAAGCCAGCATACGGGACCTGGAGGGCACTGCCAGAAGAAATACCCCCTTTAACTTCCAGCCATGGTGATGCTGTGCATTCATTACCAAAGAGGTGGAAGAACAGTGTGATGTGCTCTGAATAAATTGTTCAATATACTTGTTTAGATCTTGGAGTTAACTCTTATTTAGACCATTATACTCTATGCCCTTTTCCTCTTGAGAAGGCACAGAATAATGAGGAGAAGGATCCAGCACAGATCGCTCGGTACTATGTTTTTGGGCCTCATGTCATTCAGGATAGGGAGGGAAATAAATGAAACCTTAAAACCATACACCTGTCAGTTCAGATAAAATTGTTTTATATCCAGGGTTGAATGTGGCAGCTCAGGAAGCATCTTGTTTAGAACTAAGTTTGTTCAAAATGAGCAGTGGTTTGAGGGTCACACGTGGTACAGGTACAAACCAGAGTAAGCCTCTGCAACCTTTCCAGGAAATGTACCTCTGTGGGAGCTTGGTGGTGTTCAGAATGTCTTTTGGCAGGTCTGACCTCCCTTAGGACCTTGGGAATGAGAGAAAGACAGCTGTGAGTTGGGCTCAAGAGTCCCAGGCAGTTTACCATGGCAGCTTAACTAGTCATCCTGCATCAGCTACTGCTCATACGTGAGCTCTTAGCCTGTGGGGAGTATAAAGTAATGCAATTTATCCTAATCTTTTTTGACTCCCAAGTTATGTCTGCAGGCCTAGGTCTGAAGAGAAGAAAGGAACAATGGCCTTTTTAGATGGTTCTCCGGTGGGCCCAGCCTTAGGCTGTAAGTGCACCTACAGGAATAGGAGATTGATACAGTAGCACGTGTCTCTTTGTCAAGTTTTTCTGGGCTGCTTGGTTCAAAAGTTCATCTTTTATACTGTATTAGTCATTTTGCTGTTGGCATTCTAAGCCAAGAGAAGGAAACAATTCTTCTGCAAATCTTGGGACAATTATTTGCCATCCTAAAACATGTTCATGCCTTATGTCTGAAAAAAGAATCCTAAATAATGTTATCCCTGTGATTCAGAGTAACCCAACTTAAGGCTTTTGCTTACAAATCATCTCACAAATTATTCAGCCAGTTCCAGTTTGGAGTGACTTGCTGAAGAGAAGCTGGGTCATAAATTGCTATATCCTAAATTGGGCCAGTGACAAGGTGGATTATATAAGGACTTTCACTGCAGAACCCCAGATCCTATTCCCTGCTGCAATAAAAGACTTAATTTTTTTTTATGGAGTATGGGATAAATCCAAGAGACTGGGAAAGCTTTGGTTTAAAATACACTATAGACTAGTGGTTAGAGACATTTCTTGGGAGAGACAGGCTCAGTTCTCTGGTCTGACTCAGGCAGAAAAGGCAGCTGAAACTAATCTCTAGCCTCCCAAAGGACAGATCCAGATGAGAAGGTGGCTGTGTTCCCTCCAGGTACTTTCTGTGAGGCACTCACCTAGGAGATAAGTTCTGGGAACATGAAAGTCAGGCAGAGGAGTGCTTGGTTTGTGAAAGTGCAGATACATGCATCAAGCTTCTTAGAGCCAGTGTAACACCTCTCCAGCAACTGAAATGTAAGATAATTCCATTGTGTAACGTTAAGGATCTGTCAACTTTGTTGACCAGATTGGGGGGGGGTGTGTGTGTCTTGAAGATCTAAATTTTAATACAGGTGCCTCACGTGGCAGCCTGTTGCTTTAGTCTGTTTAAGAGTTTAGGATCATGTGCTTTTATGTTTACTATAATCTTTTCAGCTCTGTCCCCACATGGCTATTTTGAGCTAACCTCAGTACCCACAGAGGGCTCCATGACCCATCCACCGACTGCTGAGTTTGCTGTGAGACTAACTGCAACTCTGAGCCTGGTTTTCCCTCTTGTCTGGCAGCACAAATGAACTGCTGCTGACTGAATGACCACTGATTCTCTTGGAAGCGGAGCCGTGCGAACAGCAAGAGCCAACTCTGTCACCATTTGTGAGGATTTGTAGCTTGGGCCCTGAGACATCTGGCCGAGATATTTGCGCAGTCCCGTATTGCACTCACTGAGGCTCTGCGTTCACATCTGGAGTCTAGACTGAGTGACTCTATGGGCTGGCCTTCAAGTCTCTGAACAACTCATGTCCCCCTTGTTCTCTCACTTTGTCTTTTTATTGCTTTGCTGGTTTATTTATTTGTTGTAGGTGCTTCTATCTCATCTCCTCAGGCATTCCTGTCACAGACACTTGAGAGCTTCAGTGAAGAATGATGGCGACTGAAAGAGACTGGGGGAAAAGCAGACAGGATAGGTAGGGGAAAAAAGGCTGTGTTGTGGTGAGGCTTCAATTGTGTAGTTACGGGAGTGGGGTTGCCTGGTGCTGGATTATGCTATTTCTTCTGAGTTCCACAGCTGTGATTGTGGGAAATGACAGTGCTGAGCTGCACAGTTTGCCTCTGACACATGAGATAGGGTGCAGGATTTTCTGGAAGCTGTTAGGGGTGGCCATGTGGTTGAGCCAGGCAGGTTGCTGGGCTGGCTGCTACCTGGGTTACAACTGTCAGCAAGCTCCAAGTACAACCTGGGTCATCACCAAGCTGTTCTACCTCAAGTTGGTTGGACTTCATCCCCATTCATTGTCCTGCATTGAGGTTGAGAAGCAGGGAGTCAAAGCTTAAAACAGGACAGAGTGGTTAGTACACAGTGGCCTTAATGTAGAGATCTGAGGGATCTGAAACATTGGCACAGAGCTGGTAGGTGCATCACAGGTCCCATGGGAGAGACTTTGGGCACCTGGGAGAGTCTTTGGGCATCTAAGAGAGACATCTAGGTTTAAGAAGTTAATCCCTTCAATTAGTCATAGGTTCTTTCTGCTTAGCTGCTCATCACTGTGAACATGGGATGCCAAGAGCTTTAGCCTTGTGCTGGTGCTGTATGTCTGTGATGGATGAACTCCTGCTTGGTCTGATGCTGTCCCCAGCAGTGTCAGCAGCAGCTGCTGCTGCTGCCTGCACTGGGAGCAAATCTTCCTGGATGTTCCTGTCGTTATTCCCAGCCTCTCTTAATTCCATTCCCTTGGGCCTTTAGTCTGTTAGTTCCACTCACTCCTCAGCCTGTCCCTTTTAACAGTTTCCCTTTGTCTTAGGTTTCCTGGTTGCCTAACAGCCCTGTCTGCCACTGCTGAAGAAATACTGCTAGGGAGTCAAGGGCTAAGTATTGCTGACAACAGTGAGGTTATGACCTGGAAATGTAGTGGAGAAACTGAATGGGCTAGTAGTGAAATGTAGTGCTGGAAGAGGTGGGTACTATGGGTGTATCTGTTTGTGTAGGGTAGATCTGTATGTATTTGGTTACAGATAAGCCAGAGTCTACATTAAGAGAATGTCACAAAATCTAGAAATTCAGGCACTGAAATACACCCTTTAAAGAAGGGTAAAAAGGGATTTCAGATATTCTCTGTGCACTTGAAGTAGCCAGCAACAGCATGATGGCAGTTCTAAGTAAAGGACTTTAATCAGAGTATATAAAAAGACTGGAATGATGTTTGAACAACGTGTCCAGCTTCCAAGTATTGTCTCTTTCCCACTATCAATGACACTCATTGTGCACTAACAACATTTGCACAGAGATACGTCCTGCTTTGCGCATGGAGGATATATTGAAGCAGCCACAGATAGGGCTGCACTAGCCTTGGCTAGAAAGTCCCCAAGGGCCTGGCTGCCAGCTGCTGACTGATGCAGCACTGCTGCTGCTGATAATAGGGTACATGTGTTGGCTTTGAGCTGAACTAGGCAATCTCGGGCACAGTCAGATGGGCTCAACAAGAATCAAGTTCCAACCTGTTGAAGAAGTTAGTTGCCATCGGTGGTGATTTAAGCTAAGTAGTTTTGCTGTGTATTGGAAAGGATGAGGAATGCTCATACAGTCAGCTACTTCATCTTGTCTGTCACAGTGGTGATTTCAACACAGCCAGGGGAGTCAGCAAGACAACAAACAGCTGAGATCTGTGACATCCTAAATTACACAGACACAAGCTGCTATAAGGTGTATTTCCATTATATGTTCGCCTGCTTGCTGCGTAGCAGAATATATACTTCACTCTCTTTCCAAGGAGTTGAAAGCAAGAGGTGCCTAGACTTCTTTGATGATGTAGATCGTTGTTTCACACTGAAACAGCTGTTGGTTGAACATTGGTGATCCATTCAGGCACTCAACTGCAGCAGACAAAATGTCAGTGTGGGTGAGGATAGAAAGTGCAGGTATTTGCTGTAGAGATTGATGTGCCATCACTAGAGAACAACATAAATTCCCCTGCTCTACAAAATGATCTCACAGGAGAGGAAATAAAATTTAAAAAAAAGATGACTGCAAGATTCAAGAAACATAAATACACTAATAATTAGGCAAAAGAGCATTGTACATGACATCTGTGTTAATGCCATCCAAATTTATCATCAGCCATGTTCCTTCTAGGAATATCCCACACGTGCTAAGCAGGATATGTTTTTGTGTGAATCGTGTTTCACACCATCCAGTATCACAGAGATCACCTATATTGTTTTCCAGGCTTGGGAGCCAGAGCTGGCCTTGTATCAGAACAGTCATCTTATGAAGTTGCCAAGTGCAGCTTCTTTATTTCCCCAAATTATTAACTTCCTTCATCAGAATAGTGTATGTTTAACACAACTAAAGGTGATCTTGGTGATTATTGCTTCCTGGAAGTATTAATACCATATTCATTCTGATGGAGAAACTGAGTTCTGGAGCAGCTGTTCAGCTGTTACCATTCAGCTTTTTCCTGAGAGATGCCCAGTGTGGGCACCTTCAGGCAGATCCACAGAAGTATTTAAGCCCTAGGTAGGCCCCTGAGCTTGTTGTGTGTACAGGATTTTAGATAGCCAAGGAGAAAAAAAAAGGAAGACCCCCCAAAAAAAGGCACAGTAATTAATTACCTTTCTTAGACAAACTATGGTTGAAGCAAAGATGACTTCTTTCTGGAATAAACTGTTCTGTTTGCTAAGCGATCACTTTATTTTATAGTGAAATGGCAGGTAAAGAAATGCACAGAAAGTGGCTTAAATCTTGTTACCCTGGCAAGGATGTCTCTGACCACAATAGTATTTTACCTTTGCATGGATTAAGAGAACAGCAGGATCTGAACAGCTGGTCACTTAGTTGGATTGTTGGTATTTCTAAACCTCTAATAAGGCTGTGCTGAATGTAAACATCATGTAAACTGAATACAGAGATTTTTATAGCATCACTCAAGGCCTCTTGAAGGCAATGCATAGAACATGGGAATGGAAGTTGTAATCTCTAATGCTACAAATCCTTTATGAGGATTATCTTTGTTATCTCGTCTGACATCAGGGAATTACATGTCATATAGACACATAAATGGCTCAGTCACAGAAAGATCCTTTAGAAAAAGGTAGCAGGGAAGAAGTTTGGTTTGTTTCTTAGCCAAGGAGAAAGGGAGAGCTCTGCAAATGACAAACAGATTGGAGTAAAGTCCTGTTTGGGTCCAGTGCAGATCTCACTCACTTGTGAGAATTAGCCAAGTGAAGTTAGTCCTCATGGTCTTGATTTGTGTGTAGTCTTCTACAGCCATGTCAAGGGTGGATGCCATCCATGCTTGTGCCTCTATTTCCCTTTTGCTAGTTTCAGTTGGTCTGCATGAGTGCCAGGGGCTACGGAAACCTGTAGCTTCAGGTTGGCCAAACAAAAGCCTTAGATTTGAATAACTCAAGTTTAGGATAGGATTGCTTGACTTGGGAGGCTCAGTTGCATAGCTGAACAGAAGACTTGCTCATTGCAGAGACACCCTAGATTAATCTTCGGTGGTTCTCCTACTGCCTTCACTTATTTTTCTTTATAGGACCCTGCTGGTTTCTTCAAAGACAGAATTCAGAAAGTATGATGCAGTTTCCCTGCTGTCTGTGACTCTCCTTATGCCTCCTACCTATCTTGTATCTTTTTTCATCCATGTGAATGAGATTCTAATCCAGCCTTGTACACTTGCTCTAGTTACCTTATTCCCCTCTCCTTCACACTTGTGTATCACCCTATTTTTCTTCCTAAAATTGCACTCTGTTTTTTTTATTAACCATAAAGCAGATATAGTCCTTCCTTTCTTTTCTTACCCATCTATCAGTATCCCTTCCCTTTCCAGTGACCAACCAATTACCAACTCCCTTCCTTCCTTCCTTGCACTGAATGTGTTGTTATTGCCAGTAATCCAATGTGAGAGGTGCCTTTTTAGACCCTCTGCAGTCCAGCCTCTACACTTCTCATTCATTTCAAACCACCCTCACCAAGCTCTCGAGTGATGTTAGGACAAAGGGAAAAGGGAAAGGACACATTGGCATATCTTGTAATACCTATTTTGTATTCTCCTGTTTTGGGGACTGATTAAACCCTACTAAAATTAATGAAATCTTCCACTGATGTGATGATCCTTAGACCAGGCTCAGCAAAATCATACATTATGTGAGTCAGGGTTCAAGAAGGAATTCCAGTATTTTCATTCATGGATGGCTCATTTCCTGTAGCTTTCATGCTGTCCTTTCCACTCCACTGACCTCTGTCTGATCGTATACAATCTCCTTTATATTCCCTCTTACAGGATAAGTAGTTGGATGTGCATAGAAGAATGTTCCATTTTCTGAAGGAATTTCTTGGATTCCCTGAAGAGATTATACAAAATTTTAATTAGGGGCGTTGGCAGAGTTCCCAAATGCTGGTATATTAGGCTGTGGTTTTAATTTTCATTGCTTGTTTTGGTTCCTATACAATGCATAGGATTTCTGATGAGTAGTTTACTTTAAATGACGCATGTTTTGTCCCTCCAGTTTTTGTCCATCCCATTGATACAGATGAGTCATGAATAGCAGCAAAGTCTTCTCTTTTCCTTCCAAAGACAGGGGAGGTTGCCCAATATTCTCAGAACAATTGTCCAAAAGATGTCAGAGTTTGAAGTGACCAGTAAAATTTCCACTGAAACTCTGGAAGGCGTACAGGATGCAAGTGTCATTAATTAAGCTCTAAGAACCTACAGTGCTGTGGGAACCTGGCAGAAAGTACACAAGCTGAACTTTGTTTGCAACTTCCTTCTGTTTAGGAATTCATTAAAGGGCTGAAGCATTTGCAGAGATTTCAGGACCCAGTGCTAGAATGGCTAATTGCTGGCTTGGTCTTTTGTATACAGTGTACCACATAAAAGGACTGTGATCAAAGAATGCAGGTGCTGCCGAGGGCAACGAGAATGCAGGGATGGTGATTGCTTGCCGGATACAATATATAACATTTCATTTAGCTGTGCTTTGCTTTGGTCCATGACAGGATTTTGTAGGAACTGCTGAATGATTTTGACTGAAGTGATTTAATAAATGCATTGTTTAAGCAGAGCTAAAAGTTAATACCTCTTCTTTCATCTTCCTCCTGTTTTCCTTCCTTCTAGATCCAGAGGGAAACAACCACTACTGCAGATCTAACTTAGATGAAGGCTTTAGTAAGTTGAAGCTGGTTTCACCTTCTTATGTTAGAGGTGGCTGTCACAGTTAATTTTTGCTGGATCCATGATCTTGTAGTGAAGGAGAGCTACACAGTACAGCTCAGCTTACGTATCTTCACAGTGAGAGCTAAAGAAATCACAAATGACTTTATGACTTTATTTACCATACCTAGATTTTCTGCTCTAACTGTTCTCATCTTGCCAATCTTTTCATCTGGTGTTCTCATCAGCAAGTCAAATAGAAGTTTACGATGAAGCTTTCTTTTTTTTTTAACAACCATCCTATTTGATCATTCCCCCCCGCCCAATAGCACAAGCCATATGAAACAAGTGGAGCTGTGGACCCTGTCTTGGAGAGCATGCATGAGTAATTAAATAATACACCCTTCTGTCACCATTTTTGCAGGGAGGGGGATTAAAATCTGTGTTCACAGGCTGAGAGCAGGTGTCTGCGATGAGATCCCATGCTGTGACATGCACGCAGCACATTCTTACATGAAAAGCCCTGGCTGATGAAATGACCACAGGAAGACAACATGGAACCCTCCCAGCACGATCAGAAGCAGCTTAATTAAGCTCTGCGGTTAATTTTGCAGTGAGTGTGTATCTGTTTTAGAAGATCATTAAGAAAAGTAAAAGTCAGGCTATTTTTTTAATTATATTTTGGTCTTCCTTACATTCCTTAAGCAAACTGTCTTGCTTCTTGCATGGTCAGATGATACAGTGACTCAGAAATGAACACACACATCTTTACGTAGATGGGATTTAGTAACTTGTCCAGTGTGGTTTCAGAGTTCGTTTCTTAGTTGTGGACATTTTCTAGTTTGGCAGAAGGCAGCACTGAACCCACAGTTTCTGCAGTTATTCTTGACACAGTTGTTTTCATTGTAATTATATGACTGCAAGCACAGAGACTCCAAATTCCCTATCATCTTGTTAGAACTTTCATTAGAGAAAACAAAATAAAACTTGGGCAAGACTCAGAGAAAAGATGAATGTTTCTGTTAGAATGCTTTAAAAAAAGAAGACAGTACTACTGATGGCAGCTGTCCTTTGCCTTGTATTACTGTATTTTTCCACTACAGAACTTAGATTTCTGTGAAGCAACTTGAGAAATTATTTACATGTGTATGACTATGGCTATTGCAATAGTGGTGAAGCAGAGGTTTGAAAAGTGAAGCCACTTGCTCTAACAATGCATTGAGTCAGTGATGAAACTGGAAAGTCAAGACTGAATATGTGGTGAAAAACTGTAGCCTAGCTATAAGCCTAGCTATATATGGATTGATGGAGTGACAAAGAAAAGCTTAAGGATTCATAAACACCTTTGCTTTTTTCAATGGAAGAATTTGTTCTTTCTTCCTGGTTGTGCTTTGTTCTGATTTGTCATTTGGTTGGGGTTTTTTGTTGTTTTTTTCTTTTAACCTCAATATAGGCCAGGTCCTTCTCAAACATGAAAGAAGGCTCTGTTTGAGAAATTCATTAGTCAAATTGGACATAAAATAATGAGGGAGTGAGGAGGAGGCAGCACAGGATGGGGGTGGGAGGGGAAATATGGACAAGGATACCTAGAGACAGTTCTGTGTGAGGGTAGCTGATTGAAGCAATGGTACAGTACCTTGACTAATGTAGAGCTAATTAAAACTGTGTAGGACAAAGCACTTCTAAATATACTGTAGGGAACAATCTTTCTATGGTAAATCCATCCCCAGTGAAATTCCATTGACTTCAATGGGTTTTCTTCCGGGATGAATTTGGCCTGATAACCTAATAAGTCTTTTCTGTCTCTAATTTCTAAGGACCTTTTGTCAGAAGTATAGCAAGGAACTTCAGACTGGCTTTCAAAAGTGCTGAACACCCAAAACTCCTACTGAGGTCTCCAGGAAATACAGGTACTCAATAACACTGCAAATTAATGCTGAATGAACTGTTTCACGTTTGCCGTGAGTTTGCTTTCTGTGCAGTGCCATCACATCTGCAAAATGACCCTAAGTTAACCTCCTAAGCCTTTTGAGGCAGAAACTCAAAACACCTCACGCAATGCAATACAGAACTTAGCAAAGGCCTCCAGACACTGATACAATAAAATTAATTAGTAAAAACAACAATAAATTATAAATTCACAGTGTCTGTGTTCACAGAGAAACGGGGAATAAGTATTTGGGCTGGTTACACATAGATGGGCTTAGTTTTGTTATCCAGTTTCAACCTGACTGTCTGGTCTGATCTGTGGGATAAATCGTGTCCAGTGTTTTCATAGTTTTTGTGAACTAAGAAAATTTGTCTTTTTATGACTCTGTAAAAGTCACATTGAGAAATAGTCAAAAATAAACCAATGCATGTTATTACAGCCTTAGGATAGAGAGAGACTCTTCCTTTCACTCTTCAAGCACCACAGATTCATGTACTTCTGATAAAATCTTCATGTAGCCATTAAATTTACAATGGGAGTTACAGTTGGCATCTTTGAGATGACCAGGACTGTCATGTAAAACCACATCAGACTTGTTTTGAAAGGTTCAGGCCAAACACAGAACATGGTCTTTGGAGCAGTTTTCTTTTTACTGCACTGCTGTTGTAAAGTCTGCTTTGCTTTGGCTTCCACATCATGGAAGATGTACATTGCATAGATGACTACGGCGTTCTAGTAACACACTAATTTCTCTCACTTAACTTCTTGGTTTTAGGCAATTAAAAAAAAACAACAAACCAACAAGAAACCAAATTCCCAACAATAGAAAACAGCACCGTTTAATGAGTTGTGCTCTGGTTTTATTGAGGGCTGTCTCTGAGACAAGGATTACTAGTTTATCTCCATTCCTTTAAAAAACAGATCTGTTCAATTGACTCGGTGTTTTGTTTTTTAGAAAGGGAGCTCCTGGAGATCTTAAAGAAATCCATAATGCAACAGGGAAGGAATATAATAGACTGGTTTGGAAAAAAAGAAAATACAACGAGGAGAAAACATCACATACAATACATTTGGTATGAACTTTTCCCAGAAGATTGCTTGAGCCTCATAGTTCACTTACAACCAGAGTACAGTGATGCTGGGCAGCTTGCCAGTGCTTGTTATTGTAGTACTGTGTGAGCCAGTTCCCTGGTGAAGAAAGAAAGAGACTTTGCCTTTCATAGGTGTCCCACACTTTCCTCTTTGCTTTCTCTGAACACCCTCCTGTTCTTTACATCAAGGTGCTTTGGTGTGTGCTACACTGTGCAGATGTCGTGCTACTGGTTTTGCATGTGGTACTTTCACAGTTCAAGAGGAGAGACACAGGGCTGTATTGCCTCACTGCACTGAAGGTTTCAGATGACAGCTCTGCCTGACAGTCTAACAGTAAGGCACCCTGTGATACGCGTCGTGATGATGAGCAACACCTCGTCCTCACAACTGAAGTATCTGGGAAGGGAAGCATTCCTTAGGAGTGGGTGCCAGGCTAAGTTTTATGTCTACACTGAATTTTGCAGTCAGATGTCAGCCAGGGTAGCTTGGTCTTAATACCATGCTACAGATGCCAGTGAGGCATCTCTGAGTTGTTTGGAGCACTGGCAGACCTCCTTCATGCCAGCCTACAGAACAGTGCACAGACATAGATGAGTTAAAGGCTCACAGTCTGGCCCTGAACGTACAGCAAAACTGAGTATGGATGAAGGAGACCTCCCACGTTATTGTATCTATATTCTACCTGGAAATTCATCCAAGAACATTTCAAAATCAGCAAACATGGCATGGGGTTGTTTTCATTCCTTCCCCTCCATACACACACACCTCCTCTTCATGCTGATATGTTGCCTTGAACCCTGAAACTACAGAACTCTCTGGGAAGCACTTATGCAGCCTCTATCAGGAGCATGCTGGGCTCCCAAATGTGATAAGAAGCTGATAAAAACGATCTGGGCATTAAAACAGCCTTAGTGGAAGAATGTTTAGTTAAATAGATATCATCTGTCCCTTAAAGTGAGCGTGCCCTTGCTCTGCCCTGGCCTGACCACTGTGAGCTGTTGCTTTTGTGGTGCAGTCCATGTGTGGACTGGCTGTTGTTCCCAGGACCTGGGGCGACTGTTTATGCAATGCGGACTTTATGAGAAACAGTTTCAGTTGTAGGGATTTATTTATTTTTTTTAAAGGATTAAAGATTGGTAATGAAAACAATATTTTTGCCTAATACAGAAAAGTACTGGACTGGAGCTCAGCTGAATATTCCTATTAGCCTGTACAGCACATTTCTTTAGGAAAGCCAAAGAGGGAAGGAATCCTGAAGAGCTAAAAGCAGTGTACAAATTACCCAAGAGAACTTTCATCTCAGTAACAAAACAGTGCAAGTATTTTCCAAGGGACACTGCCAGTTAGCACACAGTGTTGACAGTTTTTAAATGCATTTTCTTTGCCTCCTCATGGATATGGTTAAGCAGAGCTTGGACAGACTGACACTACAGACAGTTCATTGAACTGCCAAGCAGATACATGGGAAAGAGGTTAGGGATAAGAATCAGAGGGTGACATGCTCTAAGAACAACTGTGCAGACTTTGGGACTGGCTGGATTAGGGTGAGAGTGTAGTCTGTCTAGAGCAAAATCCTGCAGAGCATGAGGGTGCCAAGAACAGAAGGTCTGTCCTGCTTGCCCAGTGAGGGCCAGGCTGTGAGACCTGCGGTGGGATAGTTACCCTATCTAGCTAATCTAAGCAAATTCACACTATATTGTCCAAGTGAATCTGAATATTTGCTGTGGATGATAAAGAGAGGTCAGCCTAGCTGAGGTGCCTCACTGAAATGCCTAAAAGTAGACAAGTTAAAGCCCCATGATGGATATCAGGGCCCTGGTAGCACTAATAGGCCTTAATGGTCATGACCAGCCTAACCTAGGGCCTCCATCCCACCCCTTCCCATGGACCCAAGAGCCCCATTTTGGCTCAGGCCCGGGCTTCCATCTCTGAGCTGTGTTGTAGGTGGAATGGAACAGAATGAAAAAACTGAGTTGGAAGAGACCTACACTACACTGGTCATTGAGTCCAACTGTCTGGCCACTTCAGGGCTGACCAAAAGTTAAGATATGTTATTAAGGGCATTCTCCAAATGCCTTTTCAACACTGACCACCATGGGGCATTGACCACCTCTCTAGTAAGCTTGTTCCATTTCTCTTGGTAAAGAAATGTTTCCTCATGTGAAGTCTGAACCTCCCCTGATGCAGCTTTATACTGTTCCCATGTATCCTTGCACTGGATCCCATGGAACATCTCTCTGCACTTTCCCTTCTCAGGAAGCTGGAGGGTGCCATGAGGTTGCCCCTCAGCTTCTTTTTCTCCTAACTAGACAAATCCAGTTTCCTCAGATGTTCCTCATAGGACATGCCTTCCAGCACCTTCGCTAGCTTTGATGCTCTCCTCGGGGCACATTTGAGGACCTTCACATCCTTTAGAAACTGTGGAGCTTAACTTATGGGATTGCATTCCCATACTGTGCTCCCCTATAGTATGGGAATGCAGTTCTTACAGTTATAGCAACTTACTTCAGGACATGCTCTTCAGCATGCATTTGCCTTTGTGGGGCCCTTTGCAGGGAGGAAAGCATGGTCTGAAAATGCACTGGCTACCAGTTTGTAACTTGAAGCGTAACTCAAAACCTAGTTTTTAGCTCACAAATTCCATGTCATTTGAAATCCTTGTTCCTTAAACACCATCTTTCTAAAAGCCCTTTGGACAAGGGTCACACATGGCAAGGGATTTTGTCTCTAGCCTCACTCTGCCTGCTGACCCACCAGTTTCACGTTTGGGCACATGCAAGGGCCTGTTGTCTCTTCCCACTGAGCTGGCCTCAAAATGCTGAGATTCTTTAACTGACTAGACATAGTCTGGCAGTTTTCTGCACTCATCGCACCAGTTTTGCAAACTAATTACCAAGTGTGTTCTAGAAGAGTGTTTTCCATGGTTTCTTTTGTCAATTTAAAATAACAAACAGTGAAGTTCCTTTGTATCTGAATAATGTCGTCAGTAACTTCATCACATGGACATTCTCAGGTTGTTTCATGAGGGTGTATGAAAAAGAAAACCCCTCTCAGCCCTTTCTGGCAGCTCTCTTCAAGGTGTGTAGGGACTCTTAAAGAGAGGCAGTTGCCTTTTGGTGTCAGATGGCCATCTGGACAGCCAACTCCTCACCTACACCAGCATGATCAGCAACAACCTTCCTCTTTACTGAATACCTGCAAAATGTATTTAAAAACTCATCAGCCTCTCTTTGCACTCCTAGAGAGTAAAACTCATCCCCACAGACAGCAGTGCCACGAACTGCATTGTACTGACCCACCAGTGTTTCATCTCTTGGAGCTTTTTCAGTGTCTGGGCTGATTTGGTATGTTCTCCAAGGAAGCTTCCAACATGGAACCTCAGTTAATGCCAGCTGTGGTTATTTTCTTTCCTAGGAGACGACATCCATTTCTTAAGTGACTGCACTGACACCACCAGCTTCATCCTCAGAACTCACCCACAGACTGTGTCCGTGGCTCACCTGGCCAGTGGAGTACTGGATTTGCTGGTAATGGCTGCATGAAGCTGGACTCCAGCAGGCTACTCATGGGTGAAGCCTCATTAACACATCACTCAGGCTCCACCCTCCAAGCTTTGATGTCATCAAATGTATGAAATGATGAAGTTCATGGTGTTTTTAATTTAGACTGAAAAAAGGAAAACACATTTTTCAAGATACGTAGGCTTCCTTCTCCAAAAGATACAGTCATTGTCCATATCATATTCTGGATTTCATGGCATTCATGAACCAGAAAAAGCTGTATCTCATGGTCTGTTTCTGCAGCTCCCATTTTTCATACCAGCTGAAGCTCTGACAGAAGAGAGCACCTGCATTAAGAAACCATGTGTTTCTTAACTGCAGAGTAGAAGTGGGTAACCCAACACCAGGTGAAGCACCCTGACTTTCTACTCCAGTCTGGAAACATGGGAGTAGGGAAATGTTCCTGGAGGCATAAGGAAGTCACAGGGTGGCTATGAGCCACCAGTGTGATAATACAGGCAAAGGCTGCCTTGTGTGTTAGGCAAGATACTTCCATAAGAAGGGCAAGAACTGTGCAAAGCCCAGGTAAGAACTCACCTGTACTGCTATGGACAGTTCTCATTTCTCAGGTTCCAGAAGGAGAAATTCCATCAGGGATGAAGGCAGACAAAGCAGTTGATTAGGGGTATGAAGGACCTAAAGAAGAAGATGAAGATGATTAGAAGGAGCAAGACAAATGCTGAGAGGGCTGCCATCACTTTCAAGAGAGGTATCAAAGGTCAAGGTCAAAGGAGGAAAAGAGGTCTTGAAGCACAAGTTAAAAGATGGTCAAGAACACAAATTCAGCACTTCTTTCCAAGTGGAAGATCTCATCATCAACTGTGTAGTAGCAAACATCCTTTGATGTGTTGCTAAGGAATGGTGAGGAGATCATTCATCTCTCTACATCTCTGCAGTGCTTATGCAGAAGGAAGTGAACCCTATCATTCACCTCTGGCATCCTGACTGTGCTTTATAAAGAGCATTCATAGCAGTGATGTTATTCAGAGTAGTACTTGCTATGCTGTCTTTTGATTAAAGCTCAAAAACACAGGTCTTGGGATGGGGCTCAGAGTGGAAGCCTGCCAGCCAGTCGACTGTTCATACGAGAAACTCTTCACATGTTCTTAATCATAGCCAGAGGACAGCCAGGTAAGAGGTAAAATTCAGTTCTGTTATATAATTTTCAGGATCAGACCCTAGTGAGCACATTTCTTCCTGTTGTGGAAGGATGAAATGAAACCTCTTTGATGGGCATCTCAGCCCAACCTTTATGAGCTGGTTAGAAGGGCTGATCATAGGACCTGGTCTATTTTCATTGCATGTGTTATGCAGATTTCCCTAAAAAGGAATCTTGTGCCTTAGCCAGGAAGATAAATAATGAGAAAACATCTGCTATTTAAGCTCTGGACTGACCTATAAATCTTAATGATGAATGCAATCCCAGAAGCAGGAATCATCTGCAGATTGCAAAATTCTCTCACTCTCTTTTTTGTTTTCCTTTTATTCTGTTTGTTGGTTTCATTTTTGTTTTTGTTTTGTTTTTTAACAATTTTTGTTGTTGTTCCCATCATTTCTGGTAATTTGGGAGCCCCTTACTGTTTCATTATAACTGATAGGAGATGCTGAGAGGGGAGTATGGCAACCATCATAACACAAGAGGAATGGAACAGACAATCCCTACAAGGAGCTGACAGGCAGAGAATAATGACAGAGTAGAGGATGGATAAATAATAGTTTGGATGATTTACTCTTGAGAAGCTCTGGAGGGTGGGATGCTTCTTTGCCTGTTGATTTCAACCTCACATGCTGAAGAAATGAGTTTGCTTAGCTGCTTTAATCCTTTGCTACGTTTTCCCCTACTAGGGGATGGGAATCTGCTTCTCTCTCAGTGCTTCCCTGTGGCCTGCCTCCCAAAGACAAGATTACTGCTTCAAATAACAAGAGGTTCTCTTTTATTTTGTCTCAGGAGCTTCAACAGAAGGGGCTCAGCAAGCATTTAAAACAACTGTGTCTGTGATGACCATAGAATTCAAGAGGCTAGAGTTGAAAATGCTGCGGAGAATGTCAGGTTCAGTATTCAGAGAAGGATGATAGTGTGGGGCATGATTCACCTGCAGCGTGAGCAAAGATAAGGGCACTCTCATCTTGAATTTTCCTGGGATGCTGAATAGTACTGGAGGGCCTCTTACACAGCAAGTCATTCTGCAATGTGTTTGTTTATAGCAAGGTCAGGCTAATTTTATTCCCCGTTTCACATTGCTTTAATCTAAACAATCTAAGAGGTGATGTTGGGGTAGAAGTCTCAGGAGACTGTTAGCAGCATATGGACCATTTCTCTTGATAAAATCATAGAGCCATCTGCCTGCAAGTGGGCAGTGATAGAGTAAATCTTCTCCCAAAGCTGTTAAGAAATCCTTACATCCCATGAGTCAGTATCCTTGGTCTGTAACTTTACAGACAGGCTTGCAAGTAAGACACCTATTGAAATCATTCACTTACCTGTCCCAGACTGGGACATGAGTGACAAGAAAGCTGGGCTGGAAGCTCAACCATCTTCTTGGGAGTAGTGCTCTTAGGGCAGAAAGTATCCCATTCAGAGTTAAACTAGAGAGGCATGGCTGCAATTCTGGAGTGGCAGGGCTGACACTGTTCAGGCACACAAGCAGACTAAAAATAAGATAGCGTTTTGTGGTTGAAATGGCAATTCAGGGAGTGAGAGCTAAAATTAAACACATAGTTTCGTTGTTTCCTGTGCCCTGAATACCATCTGCATGAAAATCAGGTGAGTCCTAGGGTTATTCTGAAGGGCTATCATCATTAGATTGAGATTTTCTTAATGTGGAGGAAATAATTTTGTCTAGAAGAGAAAATAAATAGGACTCTAGTAACCCGATCAGTGATCAGAAGAGGGTGAATGGGTTTGACTGATATCTAGAGGAAAGCAGTGCTGTGCTCTTTCAATTACAGATTTAAGACTGCCACAATTGACAGATTAAAGGTGTTCACCCTAATCCAAAATTATACTTTCCCCAGTCAAACTGACCATTGTGTCAGCTTCAATTTGTTCAGATACGTCACCCGCAGTGACTGATTGGACTGATTCACTTGCACACTCTTTGACAAGGTCCCTGTTTTGTGTTCACTCCTTACTCTTTCTATTCCCCTTGTCAGACAGATACTCTAGAGGCATTTCCATTATCTCCCATGTAGCTGTACCTCAGAAATGTACTGGACTGGAAAGAAAAATCCTCAGGCCAATTATTCTGACATAAACTCTACTTATCAGAAAGCACTAGAATATGAAGCGTAAGTTAAAATAGCTCAAAAATAGGACACAAATATACACACACATATAGACCTCAGGCAGACACCTAAGTAATGCTGTGCTCAGAGTCTCTGCTGTGTCTGGGAATGGATGAACACTATTTTAAATAAGAAACAACCCTAACATTGACTTAACATCCAGACTGAAACAGTCTCTGAGAATGGAAGTGCTTTAATTGATTGTGCAGATCTGCCCTGTATTTTTTTCTGTTAGAAGCAGAAGCAGCATACTGCTTGGAGAACTGTTACCCTGTAATCTTCCCGACTCTTTGAAAAAGGAACAAAAATAAACATTTACAAATTTCTGAGAACCATGCTGGTGCTGATGCTCTCTGGGTGAGGAGACAGGGAAGAAGAGACGAGTTGCTCTTTTTTTTCCCCACAAACTGAAGGAAGAGGAGGTACTCGTCGCATAAGCATGTGAAGTGGCATTCAGATTAGTCAGTTTTAATGTTAGCCAGATTCGTCAGGTGGACTCTCCCGTGTAAGCCAGACTGAAAGCATGTTACAGCCCAACGGGAAAGGTTCCCCTGGGAGCTTTTGGAGAGCTATTAGAAGTGTCCCCTAACGTTCTGCAAGCGTATGGGCAGTCCTGCATTCACCAACGTGTTAACACTAATGGGGTGGGGGGAAGGTGGCAGGGTGCAACCTTGTGGGCTGTGGATATGCAGTAGTTCCACCAGAGTGATCAAACTCAAGGCAATGTAAATGGGATGAATTTGCTTCGTCTCATCTCCCTTGAGCTTTGTGTAAAAAAAGAAAATTGCTTCCGAGTTATATTTGCTACTAGTATATGGTGGTGTGATTGGTACTCAAGCACCAAGCGTGATTCTTGCTGAAACTTCACTGAATCTTATTTTAAGGTGATGTAAATGTGTGTATAATTGATTTCATTGTCCTCTCAGATCCTTTTTAATCTTTGCTAGTGTTTTGGGATTTTTTTTTCTGTTATTTTATTCTTTGAAGTTATCCATGGAGATAAAAATGAAATCTTTTTTATCAGGTTATAAGTACATAAAAATGTTCAGTGTTACCTATCTCTGTAATCCATCTGCCACAGTTTCATGGGCAGCCATTAGTGGAGTTTCCAGGCACTGCAACAGGTAACATTTAAGAGATAGTACAGCCAGAACAAACATTACTATCTCTATCCACCAAATAAAGGCTTGTGCTAATGCTGAAAGAAGGTTTTTTCCCCTTCTGCTTGCAATAGCAGTTTTGAGCAGGATGTGTGCACAGGTTCTTTGTAGCTTGCAGGACACTGGCCTGCTACAGAGGCTTACAAAGCAGGATGTTAAGGGCTGACTGGTGCTACTACTACTTATCAGTGCTAGAAAAGCCTTTGCTTTAGATTCCAGACACTCTCATTGTTAATATCCTTTTATTCTACGGGGCATTTGCAGATGTTTATCATTCAGTCAACATTTTGCCCAAAATTTTATGTATCCCATGAAAGACCCAGAATGGATTTGCTGGATTTTGGTTTCTAATTTAGTTTTGAATTATAGAGAACATGGGGGGAAATGCATTATTTTTGTTACTGCTTTTAAGCAACTCTGGCACCTTAGAGGATTGCTGTAGATGTTTGAACTTTGGCAAACACTTTATCTCCAACCACAGCCGTGCATTGGGGTTTTCTGAAGAGTTACCAAGAAAGATATGAAATGTGAAAAATAAAAACCTAGTACTGTGTCATGGTTTAGGGTCAGGGCAGCCCCTCAGACCTATAACAGCTGCTGTCTGTTAACCCCCCTGCCTCTCCAAGGGGAAGAGAAAGGGAATGTGGGAGAGAGACTCAGTGATTGGAAAAGGAAAGGAAATTAGAACAGCTTTAATGAAAATGAAAATAATAAAAAATTGAATATATGTACCAATATATACAAAACCAGTATTAAACTCAACCCCCCAATGGTAATTACATCACCATCACCACTGATGCTGTGGAGCAGGCACGGGAGGGTCCCAGACTGGGCCCCACAGCAGACAGGAGCTGTGTTCAGGGGCTGGTTTCTGGTACCAGATTCAGGACACACAGATTGGGGTCAAAGGCAGAACGGGCAGAGTCCTCCTGGGATGCTCTAAGGAAGGAACTGAAAGAGGAGCCGAGCCAAGCTGGCAAAGTGGCCAAGAGGGCAAAGAGAGGGGAGACCCTCCTGACCCCTCAGCTTTATACCATGATGATGTCTTGGGCTGGAATCCCTCACTGGTCAGTTTGGGGTCCCCTGCCCTGTCCCCTCCTCCCTGCAGGTGCTACCTTTCACTTTCCTGCACCCCCAGTGTGGTGCACAAGACTCAGCAGTGGCCTTGGTCTGCCCCCAACCCTTGGTAGTAACTCTAACCATGGGGTGTTATCCCTGCCAGCAGCAGCCACTGCCTGGGGAAACAGGCTGCTAACTTCAGAAAGTGCAGTTAGAAGAATTGAGCTGAAAAGTAAAACCACTGACCAGAATTAGTTCTGTTCTCACTCAAACCAGGACATACTGTCAGTTTAGCAGTTTCATTTGCCTCTATGAGGTCTACAGCACATGCCTCATACACACCCCTTAGTATTTATGCAGAGGGGCAGAATTTAACCACAAACTCTCTTTCAGGTCTGCCAGCTGATGCTTTACAAACTGGGACAGCCATAGCAGATGTGTGGAACATCTGAAGGACAACACAAGCAAGCAGGATATGCAGGAGTGGCTGGAAGCCCAAGCTCCCAGTGGCTGCAAAGCTGGCAAAGAGCTGTAAGTGAGAAAGAGCTGTCCCAATAGTCCAACACTTGGATCTGCAACACCGCTTGTTCCTGGAGCTCTTGTGGAACGCCAAGGCTGGTCCCCAGGAGGGGCCTGGCTCACCCAGCAGCACAGACACAGAGGTAGCAGGAGAGGCAGTCAGTGAATTGCAGAGTGGGTCTCCTGCACAGGTGAGTCCCAGAGATGCTCAGATGGCAGCTTCAGCCCTGTCCACTGAGGAGCTTATTGAGCCCATGCCACAAGAGGAGGAAGAAGCCCCTGCTTCTCCTGTCCTCAGCAAGCAGGGCATAGCATCTCTGCTAATAGGGTGAGTTTTCCTATTCCTATTCAGTGCTTCCAAGGCATGTAGGCCTCTGGGTTTTGCCAGGGTCATAGGCACAATGCCAGCAGAAGGTAGTCTCACATGTGTCTGTAGTGGGGATTAGTCTCTTGTCATCCTGTATTGGGCCAATTTTTGGAGTTTCAATTGCTTCCCTGGCGGCTGATGATAATAAAGACTTCCTGTGGTAGTTGTGAGATGTTAACATGTCTTTCAGTCAGACTATTGATCATGCAGCTACACTAACTTGAGGGTAGTATGGTGTAGGAAACATCCATTTGATATCTTCTTCTTGGGCCTAGTCTTGCAACCACTGTGGCTGCAATATGTGATCCATTATCACTCTGAACACACTCAGGAGCGGGTAGAATGCTAAAGCATTTCATCAGGGCTTGAACTGTCTGAACACCAGGGGCAGTGCTAGTAGCTGTAGCCATAGTCGGTCCTGAAACCACTCCTACTCCCACCAAAATATATTTCTTCCTATGTTGTGGTTTCAATGGACCAATATAATCAATTAAGTCAAGTGCTCCAAAGAGCCTTGTCTCATTTGAGATGCTGGGCTGGAGCTTGATTTGGGTGGGTAGCCTTAAGCCTTATTTGATACTGTGAACAAGCCACAAGAATTGCTTCACATGTTCTCACGGACACGGGCCATCCCGGAGGCAAACACACATATCAGAAGTCTGTTTTACCAGAATGGCCTTGCTTAATGTGCAGCCACACAGATAACCATTCCCAATCTTCACCTTCTGTATTTACCAGCTTCATTTGTGCTAGCTGATCTACCTGCTGGTTCCATTTTGCAGCAGGAGTTTCATTCTTCATATGACCTTTTGCCCATCCCACCTTTCAGGAATGCGGTCTGCTTGTTTCTAAGATCTCTGTGCCAGTTCCCATCTCTCCAGACTTTTGTATGACCTGTTTCCCAGCTATTTGATTCCCCCCGGCATATGTACTCTGTGGCACACTTATAGGTAGCCTAGGAATCTGTAAAATTTTAGGGGCATGGTTCTCCACTGCCAGCAGGAGTGCACTACCCCCCCCTTTTCTGTCTGCTTTCTATTACCAACTGGATCATATAGGACAGAATGCATCCACGAACCAGAGCCCTTTGCTGTTACTATAGAGGTTGGACTTGGGATGGCAAGCTGTTAACCACCACTGCCCATCAGGTTTACCAACTGGTCAGACTGGAGAATTGTAAGGGGAGTAGGTCTGGCTAATTATCTGCCTCTTCTCCAGATCACTAATCAGTTCTGCCATGCCCCATTTAGCTGTGGCTGGCAGAGGGAGTTGAGCAATGTAGGGCACTCTAGATTATGGCAGTGCAGAACTGCAGAGTCCTAATGTGAGGCTCTTCCACCTGCAGCTCCCAAAACTCCACATACAAGCAATGGCAGGTACCACTGCATGCCTGCTTATACCTTGAATCCCAAGGTATTCCCCTTGTAAGGACATAAAGCCACCTCCACGACTGTCATCTGCTTNGACTTTCTGTAATCCTACCGCCAGCTGCGACAGTCCTTTAACCCGGGTAACCAGCGGCTCTACCCGTCCTTAGGGTGCGCGCCCTGCCCTCTACGCCACTCGGGCTGTGATCGACTGCTCTCCTGCCGGAATGTCCA
The DNA here is from genome assembly GCA_013399075.1 of Chloroceryle aenea. Taxonomy (NCBI): domain Eukaryota; kingdom Metazoa; phylum Chordata; class Aves; order Coraciiformes; family Cerylidae; genus Chloroceryle; species Chloroceryle aenea. The sequence continues at coordinate 251,011 of VWZY01009357.1, forward strand.
NAGGTCTGGCTAATTATCTGCCTTTTCTCCAGATCACTAATCAGTTCTGCCATGCCCCATTTAGCTGTGGCTGGCAGAGGGAGTTGAGCAATGTAGGGCACTCTAGATTATGGCAGTGCAGAACTGCAGAGTCCTAATGTGAGGCTCTTCCACCTGCAGCTCCCAAAACTCCACATACAAGCAATGGCAGGTACCACTGCATGCCTGCTTATACCTTGAATCCCAAGGTATTCCCCTTGTAAGGACATAAAGCCACCTCCACGACTGTCATCTGCTTTTCCCCAGGCAGCAGAAACTGAGTTGGAGCCAAGAAACATTTTCCTGCTGTACGTGTTACTCTGCTCCTGTTTATTAAATTTTTCAAGGGCTTGCTTCCTAGCTCCTCGTGTATCTGTTTATTTAGAACGAATTTGGGCCCCAATATCAATTAAGAACTCTAAACTTATTTGCTCTGGACACGCGGGAATGTGTATATAAGGTTCCCTGTAGCAAACCACTGTCAAGAATTCACCATGACGACTGGGCAGCCTGAATCCCACACTGCAGCTGCTGGCTGCTTTGACCCCTTCGGTTCCTCTCGCAGGGGCGTGAAAGGGTTAACGGCGCTGCTCTGCCGAGGAGCGGCTGCTGACCGTGCTTCTTTCTCCTCTAGCAATGTCAGCAGCGTTCAGATACGGTCGGTAGACATTCGGTGCATCTCAGCCCGGGGTATCCCCTGCACCATCTCTTTTCGCCACGGGTCATTCCTTGCCGGATTATAACTTGGATCTGGTTTGCCTGGGGAGAGTTCAAGTCTCCCGCGGGAGGGGCCGGAAGGGACGGGGTTGGCGATGGACATGCCTCACCCTCCTATTCNTTACATCTGAGGGAGAAGGCACACAGTTCTGCCTCCATAGCAGTTGCTCTATCGACATCTTGCCGACTGTGCCAGTAATGTCACACGGGCACCCACAGGCCAAACAGCAACCAAAGCTGATCAGCACTCCTGACCAACTACAAGTTTGGATGCCTGTTGGGANCAGAATATCTCTGCCCAGGTCACTGCATGCAGGGACGGATTCCGAGGGGTTTGCTGGCTACGTTCTGTGGTCCCCCGAACCCTCTCTCAGAGCCTGGCCGGCTATCTCTAAAATGTCCGGCAGCACTTTATTGAGCCTTTAATGAGGGGGTNTAATCACTAAAGGGAAACCTCCTACACAAGAGTGCCCAAAATATCAGCCACCCAAAGATGGTGGGGGAGATGCACTCAATCTACGGCAGTGTCCTTGGATGGCATGTCCAAGGGGAGATTCTGACTGCCAGGCCTGTTGCTCTGCAAGGAAACAACTCCGTCTCCTAGGCAGGACCCCATTTATACCCCAGTCAAGGGTCAGACTGCTCTGGCTNGAAACACACCGGGACGCAAAACCGGCTGCGTCATCACCACTCCGCAGTGTCCGATCGCCTCTTGGCAGAGACTCGCCACAAATACTCCGTTTCAGTTTCACCCAGCTTGCGAGAAAACCTGTCCTGAAGCTCACTGAGCTCGGGTGCCGACCACGGGGCGGTACAGACAGTGGAG